>JACCPG010002154.1:0-146738 GCA_016069955.1 Drepana arcuata | reverse complement strand
CCACTGGTGCGGTGTAGGTCAGAGGAGCGGCGGCCACTGCAGGGGTGTACGCTACTGAGGCAGCGGCGGCTACTGGGGCGACCGCGGCCACGGGGGCGTACACGTTGGGCTTAGCGGCGGCGAAGCCGAGGATGGCGGCGAAGAAGAACTGTTGAGAGATAAGATAAAATTTGAATATTTATAGTAAATGTAATTATAAGCCATTTGTTTGTTAAGGCTCAACGGTGGCCAAGGTGAGGATGGAGCTGATCATGATATAGGTTTTTTTTTAATTGTTTTTACATTAGTTTGTAGAAGATCAAAACTGTTGAAAGTTCATAGTTATAGTTATAATTCCTATCTATTTACCAAATTTGTTCAGAATTGCGTAAAAACATAATTAGTTCCTTATTTTTTCTGTACATCCACTACATTGGATTTTTAATATTTCTGTGGAAACAAGGACCGTAACCAAGTACGAGCAAATTTTGTAAAAACATATCTTACGGCTTTCCATATTGGAGAGGAAGACAGAGATGAATTAACATCCTATATACGCTGAATAAAAGCACATGCCAACGTGACAGTTGGAGGTCTATAGCTCTCACAACACGCTTTAGTCGCGAACATTTTTACTATTACGACTAATGGTGTTTTTCTTCGCGGTCAGAAGTTCATTTGGTATTTGAGTTCAGAATAAGCCATTTGTATAGATCGAAACTTGCATCTACAATCGTAGATCGATCAATTGCAGATCCGTTGCGACCCTAGGGTGGCCAGCAAGGAGCAGAAAAAGTTTTATGGATAAAGAAGTACTGCTATTATAGTATTTTTCAAATCTATCTTAAATCAGTACTTTAAACCGATCGGGCTGAGACTTTGCATGCATAAAGCTACTATGACGTAGGCATCCCCTATACACGCACACACACACACAAAATAAATATAGAAAATACTGCGCAGTCACTATCCCACGCGGACGAAGTCGCGGGCACAGCTAGTGTATGTATATGTAAATAAGTAACAAAATAAAATTTACCAGCTTGAACATTTTGGTTGTTGATTTTCAGACCGTTGTAGACCGAATGATGGGTAGTCCACATTTGCGCCCATTTTATACAAAGCGCCGAAACCGGACCTCGAACTGTTTCAAGTACCTATTTGTTTAAAGTTCAATACCGACTTACAAACTTGTTTTCCGCGAAAATCCTATAAACGCTTATTATACAATACTAACGACACCAAATTTGTATGTAAAATATTTGACTTCTTTTATTTATGTGCAAAATATAGATCAACTTATATTCAAACTACTAAAATTATGCATAGACACATAAACCACAAATTTTCCTGTATAATAATTATATGCGCTTGGATACAATAGATAATATAGACTCATATTGACCCTTTTCGATATCTTTTGATGAAATGTCTTCATTTGGATGGTTTAGATCAAAATATTTTGTAAAGCCTATCTACTGAACTAACTAAATTTGTAAAATATTTATAAGTACAACTTTCATGTGTTTTACCGCTTGTATAACGGGGAGTGTTCTGAAGAATTGTTCCACATACCCACTTCTTCCTTCTACCACCGCACCTCTCGCCATCGACGGGGAATTCATCCCCAAATCTTGGAACCACAAAGGTCCCGTACTGCGCGCTTCCAAAGGAATTTCCTACCGCGAACACTCAAGACAAGACTGAGGAATGAGCTCCACGTTGAGGTTTTCCCTGGAGAGTACAGGATGGAGTCCTTCAAGTACGGTGTGAACGGATTCTTGCAGGGTCGGCAGCGCGCGAGTAATACTCCTGATGCTGCCAGCGTCCATAGGCGGCGGTAACCGCTTACCAACAGACGGACCGCATTCTTGTTTGCCACCCGTGTGGTATAAGAAAAAAATACTATAAATACGCCATTTAATTTCTTTTTAAGCATATGCCGGTTCCCTCTCTATGTAAAAGCTCGTGGTGTATCTAATCACTGTAACTGCTCATTGGTACAGTCGGGATTCGAGCTTGCAATATATTCCTTTGCAAAATTATACACACTTCATGCGTAAAATCGGTTCAAGTATTTATTTGACTAATATCACAGAAGTTCCAACCAACCCTAAGGATATTTCTTCGTTTTGTATCTTATGAAACAAGCATTCAGCCTGTTGGTAGGTAAGTGGTTACTGTAGATCATAAACACCTGCAGATCCTACCAGCATCTGTCGCGTATTATCAGCATTTTAAGAACAATGTACACAACTGCTTGTTCTGCTTCATTTATTCTGGTAATGTGGGACTAATGGCTCAAGGCAAGGTATATCACAAGGTTGAATATATTATATATTCACTTAGAAATTCTGTACAGCCCTCTAAGAATAATTTCAAAGTACAATGGTTGAAGAATTCATATATTATGTTGTATATTTTTTTTTGTTTTTGTATACCTACTTAGACAGTTAAACGCACTATTCCTAAGAATGGACAATTAGACAGCTGGATTATAGCTTGACAGCTTAATTACCTATAGCTTTCTTTATCTCTTTACGGTTGTAATATAAATGTTTGCAGCTTGTGTTTCTCTAATGCGTGTACCTAATAGCATGGGGTTTGTCAAAATTGTATGATGGCGGCTGTATAATATACTATACTTATTAAGTTAAATTAAGAGGTCGCATTAAGGTAAAAAGGATGATTGTTAACCATGTGATAACATTCTCAGGGCCATCATGAGTTGAACTAATGTCATCAACAATATTCACTTCCATTAGATTCGGAGCCTCGCTACAATATTTTAACACCATATTTTGGGGATGCCAATATCAAATCCAAAGATACATACATACATATCAACACGCCGAGTCCCTAACGGGATAGGCAGAGAGTATAGAACGCCAGGTCTCTCTAGACTTACTTACATACCTCCTTCGCTTCTTCCACATTCCTCAGTTTCACCATATTTTGGGGGTGCCAAAATCTAATCAAAAGATACAAAAGGATAACAATAAAAATCTGTCATATTTTTCATATATGTATCTAAAACCAAACATAAATTGGTAAATTAGAACTTCCTTGATACTAGATAAAACGATTTATTACAAATTAGCACATTTAGATGTTTATTGCACCTGCGAAGGCGATAAATGTTAATGGTTCTACCGAGAGTCCAAGCCAACAGGACTTGTTAGAATAAAATAAAATTATAATAAAATTATTAATGTCACTAATTTTTATTAATTTTCTTTTTCTACATCCATATCACCAAGATCTTTCTTTATTGGTCTGGTTTCTGTTTATCTAACTACAAAAAGGTCTAGTAACAAAAAAGTGGTAATCTCTTGACCTAAAAATTAGCTCTAGTCTTCAACCTTAATGTAGCACCGAAAGGTCTTTTGCGAATATCAGAATTCCACTTATGCCTACTCATAGATAAGTTATTTTATTTACAACTATGTTTATATAATCTAGTGTATTAACTAAGCACCAGGAAGCCTTGGAGGCCGTAGTGGCTGAGTAGCTAGAGTAGTTGACAGCAACACAAAGATTGCAAGTTCTAATCCCGTTTGTACCAAACAGTTTTTTATACTTAAGTATAGAGATTAGACAACCACGAGCTTTACTTTGAAGGAATACATTGAGAGGAAACCACGTGCATTTCAGAAGAGATTAAAAGACGCATGTATAGTTGTGCTTGAGAAATGGACTTGCTTGGCAGCTTGACAAAAGAAATGGCGGAAAGTAGGTGTGTGGGTATTACCTATACACCCCTGCCTTCCCCTTCAGGAACCCATGTGGGAAGGCTTAAAGATTCGAGCATAGTGTGGGTCATTAGAACATTAGTCATTGACCGATTCATTGAATAGTATTTTGAGACTAAATCAAAATTTATTTCTGATATAAGATAATTATTTAAATATAAGCTCGTCATAAGACAACTTGATGAGGCATTTGGATTTTGCGATCGATGCGAGCTTGCGATGGCAGGCAGTCGCCTGCGATACAAAGATCGCAAGCTCGCATACCGACGGTACTAATGAGTTTTTCTGAACTTAAGTTCAGTTATTAAACACATCACGAGCTTAACGGTGAAGGAAAATAACGAGAGGAAACCCGCATACGTCTGAGAAGCAGTTCAAAGGCGAATGTATACTCGTTCTTGAGTAACGTCGATGGATTCGCTATCGGTTACGTTGGCACCTAAATTATATCTCTGGCGGAAAGTGGGTGTGTGGCTACTACCTATAAACCTCTGCCTACCCCTTCGGGGACCCTTGGGATATATTTATATTGGGATATATTGGGATTTCAACTCTAGTGTAATTTACGGATGGTAACAGTTCTTATCGGAAATCGCTCCACCTTTAAACTCAAATGAAGTTACGTCATGATGAAGCTGGTGATGGTTGGCGGCTACCGGCGTCTATGGACGCTTGCAAGAGCAGTAGTATCGCGTCAATATGCAGACTCATCGCTGCAGGAAACTCTTCATTCGCTTCATTGAAAACCTCGTTAATTACACATATTGTAAGTTCTCAGGCTTAATGGTTCTGATGTTAAGATTTAATTATATTATTTAGATAACTGTTTTAGTAATTGCAAACAAAAAGGCTTTATAACACAAATGCGTGATGCAAGCTAGAAGTTCCAGTAATGAGCTCCTTGGGGAGGGGGGGAGGATTGTTACATTGTGTTGGAAGCAGAGGCATTAAACCCATTATGCTGTCAACACACTATAACTCTCCGAACACAGAGTGGCAACGCGCAAGTGATACTTCGGTATCATGAGCGTAAATAGGCTACGGTAACCGTTTTCCATCAGGTGGGCCGTATGCTTGTTTGCCACTTTAGTTGTATAAAAAAAAATTGATACTCAACTATTGCTGAGCATAGATAGGTCTGATGGCGGGCCCATAGTGATAGTCTTTCATAATCATATTAATAATAATAATAATAATAATAATATATCCTCACGCCTTCCCACAAGGGTCCCCGAAGGCCTACCCCATATTATACCTATACTTAAATAATCCAATATTATGACGGCACATAATGTAGATATTTCTATCTAACTAGGGTAGACTTTAGTAACATACTAAAAAAACATTGAAATATATATAATTGAGGAACACCAGAAAAATTAACTGCTCAGACGTTTATTCTCAGATTACAAAGCATCATCGTAAATGCACTTTAACATTATTTTGTTCACTTGCGCTTCCAGTAGAGGGAGGGGTAAGAGTATGCGCCGTAAGCGGGAGCGGCGGCGGCGTAGGTGGAGTAGGCGGGGTACGAGTAGCTAGGGTACGCAGAGTAGCCAGAGCTGTAGGCCACGGGGGCGGCGGCGTAGTTGGTGTACACGGGCGCGGAGTACTTGTAGGACACGGGGCTGGAGTAGGTGTAGGCGGAGGGCACGGTGAGGGCAGAGTAGCTGGCCGCGGGGTAGGCCACTGGGGCGGTGTAGGTCAGAGGGGCGGCGGCGGCTACTGGTGCGGTGTAGGTCAGAGGAGCGGCGGCGGCCACTGGTGCGGTGTAGGTCAGAGGAGCGGCGGCCACTGCAGGGGTGTACGCTACTGAGGCAGCGGCGGCTACTGGGGCGACCGCGGCCACGGGGGCGTACACGTTGGGCTTAGCGGCGGCGAAGCCGAGGATGGCGGCGATGAAGAACTGTTGAGAGATAATATATGCTTTTATATATTCTTTAATTTAAAATAAATGTGGTTAAATGATGGCTCTTTGTTAGTTAATTGGATCGAGATTGTGACGACTGGTAAAAATAAATATTCCCTGATGAACTTACCAGCTTGAACATTTTGGCAGTTGATTTTCAGACGGTTGAAACCTGAATGATATCTAGTTCACTTTCTGCGCTTATTTTATACGAGAATCTAAAACCGGACCGCTTCCTAATTTGTGTCGCTTAAAAGTTCAATAACATAAACTTGATTTTTAAATCTTATGTGGGTACCTACAGAGTCGTGCTCATCCATAGAAGTCCGGTACCTTAACATTTATACATAAATGAATAAAAACTATACGAAAGTATTTTATTGGAAAAAAATACTTAGAGTTACTTGGACGATTACAACAGCCATGCATTTTTCATTTGAAATATTATATTCTGGCAACAGTATATTTTGGTGGGTCCCATGAAGACTTGTATGAAGGAATACTTGTTTGTGTTTTAATATCATAAGAAGATTACAATACTTAAACAAAGATTACAATATAAAGTGCCAGTAAAAACGCACACATAAATCAGTTTCACTTTTCTATATTTAATAAAGGGCAGTGAAGGCGATACTTATCGTCACCTGCAAAATTTAGATATGTCAAGCAATACCAATTTATTTTAACCGAGCCTTTGATACAAATATAGTTCAAATTTGCTACAAAGCGACCTTAAGGTGAATGAAGAAAATCCTTAATCGTGTCATTGGCAGCTACAATCCGACAAACGTACCTTGTCTTGTCAATATCTTGCCTTCTTCCTTTTGGGACTACTTTTAAAGAAGTTTAGTCTATGAAACTAATACCACTTTGAATACTTATTTTTTTAATAGGTAATATGCATTGATGTAAAAAAACCTCATTGGTAATATGATATTATGTTGCATGTGGGTACACAATCTGCTTTTGAATAATATAGTTAGTGGTCCATTGGGGACCCGTGATGATGTATTTTTAGTTAGTCTTAGTACCATTTCTCATTATCAATTCGCTTTGCAAAACTTTTGAATTTGGAAAGTCAAAGCCAACCAACATAAAGGTGGTATCTTTAGATAGTTATGTAAATTGAAACTGGTAGGAGAGAAGGACATCTGCTACTATCGTTTAAAATTTTTGTTTTCCTGACTGGGGTGTCCCTCCAGAAGGCTGCAAGTAAATTTCACAGATCCTGAGTAGTGTTCCGTTGCTGTGGTAAAGTCGTCTAAGATACTTATACAGCATCATGGTCGGCAGCGCGTGAATGTTCCCTTTACTATTGCTAGCACCTCTAAGCTATGGTAACCTCTTACTATCAGGCTATTTGTACTTCAAAGCTACGGGTTTTGGGTATGAGTCCCGTTTCAAAGAAAGATAAGTCATTCACAGACAGGATACATTACTAGTAAAATAAACACGTTCATGAGATGCTTCTCATGAGTGTTAAAGTTTGAACAGTTCTTAATCTTGTTACGTATTAAGGCAGAAGAGACAAATAAAATGTTTAATATATATATATATATATATATATATATATATATATATGTATAAATATATCCTCACGCCTTCCCTGTGTATAGGTAATACCCACACACCCACTTTCCGCCAGATGTATATTAGGTGCTAACGTGACAGATGGCGAGTCCATCGCCGGTACTCCAGCACGTTAATTTTTAATAATATTTTTTATATCCGTGTTTTCCGCTAATTAAGATTTCTACTGGGTCGTAGTGGTGTTAATTAGTAATTTGTAAAGAAGCTCCCAGCTGAGGTTTTCCCTGGACAGTACAGCATGGAGTTCTTCAAGAAGGGTGTGAAAAGATTCCTGCAGGGTCGGCAACGCACGAGTAATACCACTGGTGTTGCAAGCGTCCATAGGCGGCGGTAACCACTTTCCATCAGGCGGACCGCATGCTTGTTTGCCACCCGTGTGGTATAAAAGAAAATAAAGTCTAGTGCTTCACTGAGTCTCATATAGAGCGTTTGTCCTCTCGAGACTTATTACTCTATTTATTAAACAATTATTACAAAATTATTAAGATTATAATTATTAATTTATTTTCATCAAAGAAACCAATTCAAATATGTATAAAGTACTAGCGGCCCGTCCCGGCTTCGCACGCGTGGACATTTATGTGTTGCCTCTGGTCTCATCTAGGAATCTAGATTGCACTAAGGAAAAGCATTGCCAAAGAGCATCACAATGATACCGACCTTCTTTCAATCCTCCCGCAGGACAACGACCAGGAACAAGTTTAGTTTGTTTGTTTAAAGTCTTATATTAAATACTAATAATAACTGTTAATACTAAGAACTTATTAAGTAGTAGTCAGTCCGCCTTAAAGTAAAACGGATACCGAAGCACGCGAATAGCCAAGCTTATTTTTATTGATTGCCGGGATGGCAATATTAGGAATAATTATTATCATCTATGCTATTCCTTCGTCTATACATTATCTTGTATGCGTAATAAGTTTAGCAGTTCTGTTTAACATTTCATATACAAACCTTTTCTTGAAATGTGTACCCTATCCTATTAATTTTAATAATTTTAAATAAATAAATAAAAAAATTTTATGCGAAAGTTTGTGAGGAGGTTATTTGTCTTTAACGCAAAAAGTACCTACTAAACGAATAAAAAATTGCGCGGACGAAACCGCAGGGCAGATTTAAATCTAGAGTATCGGTTCTCATGTCGTGTATCATAATTATACCTACTAGCTATTGAAAAAAGTGTTTTATGAGATCAGGCGAATTGTATAATAATGCTTCACTTTTCTCAGGCATTTACCAACATTTTTACTAACTGTATTAGGGAATTTTTCCCGCCTCCAGTGTAAGTTTTGCATAATATGTTGCCGCCGCAAATGACACCAGAAAGAGAAAAAAAAATTTTCCGATTAGATGTTTATTTACGGAATTAAGTAATTACTGCATTGTTAAACATAATTCAACATAGCTTTGTTCACTTGCGCTTCCAGTAGAGAGAGGGGGAGTATGCGCCGTAAGCGGGAGCGGCGGCGGCGTAGGTGGAGTAGGCGGGGTACGAGTGGCTAGGGTACGCAGAGTAGCCCGAGCTGTAGGCCACGGGGGCGGCGGCGTAGTTGGTGTACACGGGCGCGGAGTACTTGTAGGACACGGGGCTGGAGTAGGTGTAGGCGGAGGGCACGGTGAGGGCAGAGTAGCTGGCCGCGGGGTAGGCCACGGGGGCGGCGGCGGTGTAGGCCAGGGAAGCGGCGGGAGCCACTGGTGCGGTGTAGGTTAGAGGGGCGGCGGCGGCTACCGGTGCGGTGTAGGTCAGAGGAGCGGCGGCCACTGAAGCTGTGTACGCTACAGGGGCAGCACCGGCTACTGATGTAGTGTATGTAAGGGGAGCAGCTGCGGCCAACGACTCATACACGTGGGGCTTAGCGGCGGCGAAGCCGAGGATGGCGGCGATGAAGAACTGTGGGAGAAAAATAAGAAATTGTTCTTATAAACCACGTTTGATTTGCACTTGAGTTATAAAGTGTAGTAAAGAAATATCAGTATTTTTAAAACAAAATGTAATATTTGTAAACATGTAGAGGTACCTATGTAAACATATTATATTGAATTTGATGGAGAACTTACCAGCTTGAACATTTTGGCAGTTGATTTTCAGACGGTTAAAGACTGAATGATATTTAGTTCACTTTCTGCGCTCATTTTATACGAGAATTAAAACCGGACCGCTTCCTAATTTGTATCTCATAACACATAACTTGATTTTTTTAATCGGATGCACAGTGGCCCTCACCCACAGAAGTCCGGTACCATACCTACAAAAACAGTTCTATGATAAAAATAAATATTTTTTCAACAAAGAGTAATAGAAATTGTATGAAGTATTTTATTAGTAGGTAATTGTTACCAAGTGTTGGGCAATTATATTCCTTTTTATTGGATTAACCATATTATGGCACCAGTATGTTTTGGTGCGACCAGTATGTTTTAAGCGACAATCCGTTGAAGTCTTGTGTGAAGTAATACTTGTAGGTGTCTTAATATTTGAAAAGGATATAATAAACAATATTTACGTTATAATGTACCTACCAATAAAAACGCACACATAAATCAGTTGACTTATTTAAATTGTATAAATGTAGTGTAGACGATACGGTTTAGGTCACCTGCAAAACAATACCAATATGTCAAGCAATGCCAATTACTTTTTCCTGTGCCTTAGCACAAATTTGGCACAGGACGATGCGTTGAAGGAAGAAAATCATTGATCGACTGGTGAGCAGCTTATATCCGAGGAAAAAGTTCATGTTATCTTTTTTATTTTTCAATACATTACATTACATGTGGGACACAATCGGTTTTAACTTATATAAATAAGGTAAGCACTCTTCTCTCTCTGCCTGCCACTTAACCCCCCGGAAGTGTTCCAAACCCGGTTTCTCCGGAGAGCCACAGGTGCCCCGTGGTACATGCGTAATAGTCAACTCCACGTTGACCTCAAAGTCCCCACTATAAAACAGTTTTTTAAAAAACTGTCCAAACGTCATTCCGATTCTGCTGTAAATTACCCCAACCCCCTCGTCGTATCGGCTGCCTGATACACTCCTTCCCTTATCTCGAAGATAAGGCGTCCAAGACATGCCGTCATCGAACCGGATGACGACATAACGGTCCTCCAGGACGCCCGACAAAAACATACCAACACTACACACAACCGACCACTGCTCCGTCCTCGCCGTCGAGGCTCGACGCGAATAAGTCGTAATATTCCCCCCCGAACCCCGCTGCAAACGCCGGCCCGCGCCGAGCCAGACGCGCAAATAACCCCTAAATAAGCCCAAAGCCCAGCTCCCTTGCTCGCGATCCAGCAACACCCTAAGCCGAGGTTCGTACCCCACAGGGGGTGCCCTTAGCTGTGTTGCTTTGAAATAAAGTGCCTGGCTGGAGGCCTATGTCTCGCCATGGACCGGTTAAGTAGCAAAAGTTCCCGGAACACGCAACGAGAGACAATACAAAAAAAAATCTCTTACTGCCTACCTCGCGAGGGACTCGGCATGATAATATCCAAATAAATCCTATACCACACGAAGGGGTAGACACTTTTCACTATAGATAAATTTAGGTGCCTGATTAGGAGACTAATACGGCGATGGACTTGTAACTAACCATCCATGTTTCCCAAGCCAGACTAAACATATGTAGATAGGTCTTTGAATTACCCCGTATTCAAGTATGCATGTTCCCTCACTAAATATTCATGTAATTCATTACTGTATATATATATATATATATATATATATATATATTCTCACGTCGACCTACAAGGGTCACCGAAGGTGTGTACTTAAGAAGTAACCACACACCTACTTTTTCGTCGGAGTTAAATTTATTTTAGGTGCTGACGTGACAGAGAGGCGACTGGGTTTTCCTTCCAGAAGATTGCAACTGTAGCACTGATTTCGATCAGTATTACGTTCTAAGGTCTTCAGAGCCCCACAACTAATTACTGTGATGGCCATTTTGCTGTTTGCACCCGAACTCTGTCGGTAACGCGTGAGTGATAATCGACGGTAGCTACTTACTACTACTACTTGCTACTGAGCTATATATTGTAGCTACGGGTTTTGGGTATGATTCCCGTTCCAGAAAAAGGGTTGTGACTCTCAGTCAAGATACATCGACCCGGTGAGGCCCACGAGTGATATACTTTTAGCAGAAATGTATGTATGTTACGTAAAAGATAAGATTTTTTAAATTAAAATATTCAATATGTTAACGTTCATCATGTTGAAGATAATCAAACCAGTCGGAACTTGCTTTAAATGTATGGCAGATGAGGCAAAAAAGTTGCTTTAAAAATAGTTTTTATATCCGTGTGATCAACTAATTAAGATTTCTACTGGGTGGTAGTGATGTTAATTAGTTGAATATGTTTTAGGATCATACATTAGTTTTTTTAATTATATTTAATTTTAAATTCTTGTACTAAATATAGTTCAGCGCGAATAAGGGGGGTAGGGTAACCGAAGGTGGGGAAAGTGGGTGTGTGGGTATTACCTGTACACCCCTGCCCTGAAGAGATCAGGGACCCTTGTGGGAAGTATTATTATTGTGTATATGTATTATTGGGATATATTATTATTATAAGTGTGCCTATGGTAGGTTTCTCGTGGATAGGGATAAGAGAATAACAGTAATTATTTTAGTATAGGGTATTATACACTATACTACGATATGCCTGTTATATAAATGAAATATCATAATTCAACGTCGTTTAAGTGGGTATATCGAAAAAGCATTTGTTGCCGTTGACTTGGGATTTTCTTATTGGATGAAACTGAATGTAGCCTTAAAATTGATTAACGTACCTGTTACATTTAAATCTACCATCCGCTACATGATACCGGTAAAAACAAACATATGTATAAAGATTATAAAACAAGGCAAAACCTCCTCAATCACTCAAAAACATATAATATGTATAATAGTGGTCCGTCCTGGCTTCGCACGGGTGGACATAACATTTTTCTTATAAAATAAAATATAGCCTATGTCACTCAGGGTAAATGTAGCTTTCTAATGGTGGAATAATTTTTTAAATCGGTTCCGTAGCTTCGGAGCCTATTCAATACAAACAATCAAATCTTTCCTCTTTATAATATTAGTATAGAACTAGTATAGAATATATTCCACATTAAATTTATACATTTGTTATAGGACTACTTATTTTAATTTAGAATAATGCGTACCTAATACTTCCGGAGTGCGTGTGTAAGGTAATGGTATGCGGGAATTTAAAATACCAACCGTGTTGATAAGTAACATGCGATGATGCCTACCAATCACGTGTTTGAGCAGAACACAGTGCTCACGTTCTAAATCCAAAATTTCTTCAAGAAGGGTGTGAAACGGTTCATGCATCATTGGCTGCTGTAACCGCTCATTTAACACCTGATACACCTGAACTCATCTGAGTTTAGTGGTATGAAAATAATCTTGACTGGAGTTACTCCACTATCTTCAGTAATCATCTTTTAGAACATCGGAGTGTTGTGGTTTTGCCTTGAGTAATTTTTTTTATACCACACGGGTGGCAAACAAGCATGCAGTCTGCCTGATGGTAAGCGGTCACCGTCGCCTATGGACGCTTATGGACGCTTGCAACACCAGGGGTATTGATCGCGCGCTGCCGACACTACAGGAATCCTTTCACAACCTTCTTGAAGAACTACACAAGCAAAAAGAGTTCAAGCGCTGTACATTGTTCGTTACTATTGTTACAAAGCAACTAAAAAGAAAGCGATACAGGCAAGCGCTTATAGACTTTGGGTAAATTATTAGTTTTCTTGACTCTGTACTTTACTTTTGGTATTTTTTAAATCATTAATTACTCTAAGCTAATTAAAAGTATGATCTGTGTCTCTGGTTCAAGCTACATTCAGAAACTGTTGTAAGGATTTCACTAGGTTATGCTTGCGAGTCATATTGAATCATGTGAATTAATAATTAAATTTGTGTGATAACCATACAAGGGAGAAGGCATTATAAATGTCGTTTGATTCCGTTTAAATTGCGTTTAACTTTGTATCTCGGAATAAAGTTTTAGCTATTGACGACTGCTATTGGCTTCTAAAATACCTCCTATGCTTCTAAAATATGGTATAATAATTCGTCCTGTTTAAAAAAACTGCTTTATAGTATATTTTTTAATTTTGTCTTTTGTCGTGTACCACGTTGATGAGTCCAACATTCGTTAGCGGTCATCTGCAGAGTAATATTTTTAGTGCATATGCTGTCGTGCAACTGCGTATGCCTTCTCTCGACATCCCTCCCCGTGATACAGTGGAACGGAGACCTATAATACCAGCGTGGGCTTCGGATGCAGGTTTGGTTACAAATTCCTTCTCTAGAACTGGTTTATTGTGCTTTTTCCTTTTATCGGCTTTTACGACATCCTCGAGAAGATTTGGAGTAGTATAGTGTACCAATACTCCAAATACGTAGATAAGAAAAGTTTTCGGGGCTCACCCCCGACTCCAATGTTAGTTTAGGTTAGCCGGTGGCGGAGATATACATACATGTGTATTAACATGTATGTACGAGTATCTAAGCGCAAAGGGCTAGGGAAAGGGTATTTCTATATGAGGGAATATGTATAAATAACATAATAAATTTACCGATTAGATGTTTATTTTCGGAATTAAGTAATTACTGCATTGTTAAGCATAATTCAACATTATTTTGTTCACTTGCGCTTCCAGTAGAGGGAGGGGTAAGAGTATGCGCCGTAAGCGGGAGCGGCGGCGGCGTAGGTGGAGTAGGCGGGGTACGAGTAGCTAGGGTACGCAGAGTAGCCAGAGCTGTAGGCCACGGGGGCGGCGGCGTAGTTGGTGTACACGGGCGCGGAGTACTTGTAGGACACGGGGCTGGAGTAGGTGTAGGCGGAGGGCACGGTGAGGGCAGAGTAGCTGGCTGCGGGGTAGGCCACTGGGGCGGTGTAGGTCAGAGGGGCGGCGGCGGCGGCTACTGGTGCGGTGTAGGTCAGAGGAGCGGCGGCGGCCACTGGTGCGGTGTAGGTCAGAGGAGCGGCGGCCACTGCAGGGGTGTACGCTACTGAGGCAGCGGCGGCTACTGGGGCGACCGCGGCCACGGGGGCGTACACGTTGGGCTTAGCGGCGGCGAAGCCGAGGATGGCGGCGAAGAAGAACTGTTAGGGAATAATATATCTATTTTTATAATATTTACTTTACATTAATCTACATTAATTACTTTGATCGATGTTAAAGAGGTATGTAAGTCTAGAGAGAACTGGCGCTCTATACTCTCTGCCTCCCCCGTTAGGGACTTGGCGTGATGATATGTATGTATGTATGTACTTTACATTATGTTAAATATATATGATGATGGTTCTTTGATAGCTAATTAATGTGGTGTGATACACAAATGGTAAAAAAAGTGATAAATAAATATTTCCTGATGAACTTACCAGCTTGAACATTTTGGCAGTTGATTTTCAGACGGTTGAAGACTGAATGATAACTAGTTCATTTTCTGCGCTCATTTTATACGAAATTCTAAAACCGGATCGCTTCCTAATTTGTGTCTCTTATAAGTTCAATAGCATATAAAACTTGATTTTTATTGAAAATTTATACAAACACGTTTTTTTAGTTATTGTAAAAAAAACTCGAAATTAGGCATTTGTAGGTACAATACATTTGGCTTTATCTATTTAGCTTTGAAAATGGAGTTAGAATGCAGTAAGCCCGTCATCGGCTTATGAGCACTATTATTGCTTCAATCATTAACTCAACAAATTAACAAATTAAATATTCATATTTATCAAGTCTTTAAATTGTTTCTCAAACGTTTGCAGGTTTCCGCTTGAAGTTTTCCTTCATCGTAAAGCTCGTGGTGTGACTAATCACTGTACTTAAGTTCAGAAAAACTCATTGCTACAGTCGGGATTCGAACTTGCGATCTTTGTGTCGCAGGTAACTACTCATAATTACTATCTACTACTACTACTATTACTACTCTTACTAAATATTCATAAGTTTTCCGGAACACATGGATATTAGTCACACCACGAGCTTTACGATGAAGGAAAACTTCGAGCGGAAACCTGCAAACGTTTGAGAAACAATTTAAAGACTTATGTAAAGTCCAGCTTGAGTATAGGCAACGGACTCGCCATCTGTCACGTTAGCACCTAAAATATATATCTGGCGGAAAGTGAGTGTGTGGGTACTACCTATACACCTCTGCCTACCCTTGTGGGAAGGCGTGAGGATGTTATATAAATATGTATATATATAATAATAAAAAAACTTTTTTCTAATACATATGCCATACAGGCCTCGTTTACATACATCGCGTACTTTATTTGATTATAATTGCATTTGCGTTCACATGTGCATTAGCACGCAATTTTTGCAACGCCTCGGAAACAAAACAATACATTTTCTACACGATCGTGTCAGAGGTCAGATAGATCGGACAGGCACACTGCCTGCAAACAAACTACGAAGCAGAACCGTCGTTATGGTAGGCAGTCAATATATGGCAAAGAATTCACAGAGCCAACGGAATATGCTCTACATATTTTAAATTCAAGGCCATGACATTTTTCTTAATTCAGTTAATGTTACATCTGTTAGGTGGGCTTATGATTCATTGCTTGCTTCGAGGCCATTGAAATAGCGAGTGCTGACTTTATTTGTTTAGCAGTTTTGTGCACAATTCTGGGCCACCTGTCTATCGAGCCCCATAACCTGAAACTCACTTATTTTATTCATTAAAAATAAATAATATAAATATATTTGCCGATAAAATTGAAAGTAAAATGGAACAGACAGGCTTGGTACCTAAATCATATATCACTGGAGTAGTATGGCTTTCTACTCCCCTACTTACCCCTCGGTGCCCTTATGAAAAAGCTTGTGAAACAGGGTTTGTAAAACTGCATTCGTTGAAATTCACATAAAATCTATTGTAAGTATTTGAGGCAAAGGTTTTGATATAACTTTTCAAACCACATTATGAAGATAAACGTTCGATACACACAGTTTCTAGTGGGTGGTCGGAATAAATTGTTTTTTTTTTGTAGATTGAATTGTTTATATGTATGGGATATTCGATGCAAGGTCTTCGATACTCAATAAGAAGTTCCATAAGCTGTTTTGTTACGGAATATTATTAAGGTCAAAAGAGTACCTATAGTTAAAAGGAATAGGTATCAAATTATGAAAGCAAAAAAACAGTTGTCTAATACATACTCTTAGGTGGATACGGGCTGGCCATTATAATTTTCTGCATCAGGTCGAAGGCCACCTATTTCCATTAACTATTCAAATAGTTTAGGCTGTGCAAAATAATATATTATGCACTCTCAACTAAATACATACATAGCTAGTATTATTTTCAGAACTGGTTCAGCGATCAGTCCTACATCAAAATCCTGTAGCTCGTGGCTTTTGAGTAATATTTTTTTTTATTTTAAATATTCTGAACTGTTTTGGGTGTTATTTTCATTTATTTATTTATTTCAGGCGACAAGGCCCATAGACATATACCGCTAGGGTGTCAAACAAGCATGTAGTCCGTCTGAAGGTAAGAGGTTGTCGCCGTCTCTGGACGCTTGTAACACCAGCGGCTTGGAGGAATCTTTTCACACCCTTCGTGAAGAACTCCATGGTATAATACTCTCTAAATACCATAACGATTTTGTAGATCGCTGCCATGTTGTTTTTATTAGAAGCTTTTCTAGAAGATGAAACTACTACACTGGAACAACTGCAATGTTTTTTAATTTATATAAAAGACTAGCTGTCCCGCCCAGCTTTGCTTGGGTGAAAATTATCAATTTCTGAAACACGATTGCAGCGCCACCTATCGGGCCTAACTGTGAATCTAAACCATTCTCGAATCCACCTGAGAAGACACAGAAAGTTTCATTAAAATCGGTCCGTCCGTTTAGGAGAACTTCAGCGACATGCATACGCACAGAAGAAATATTATATATATGTTTCTTTAATATATTTATATATCATACAAACCTTCTCCTGACAATAAAGGATACATAAAAGAAAGATTTATCCAATTTGGCGCAGTCGTTTGGAAGTTATGCGCGTACAAACATTTCAGTGATTCATTTTTATATATATAGATATAAACGTCCCCATATTGAAAAATAGTATAGTGCTTTAGTTTCATAAAATGATACAAAAGCAATTGGACAATAGCCACTACAAGCGGTGAATAAGGTTTCCAGTGATGAGCTCCTTGGGGAGTGGGGAGGATTGTTATATTGTGTTGGCAGCAGAGGATTAGTCCCATTATGCTTCCAACACAGTATAATTCTCCGAACACAGAGTGGGAACGCGCAAGTGATACTTCAGAATTGTAAGCGTAAATAGGCTGCGGTAACCGTTTTCCGGGTGGGCTGTATGCTTGTAAAAAAACATGCCAGGATCAGTTGTGGTACCAAGACACTGTGCCGAGTTGTAGTCGGATTAGGCCGGAGATAGTGGCTTAATGTCAGACAATGTAATTAACATTAACTACACGCTTAAGTTGAGATTTGGTTAGATATGGGATAACAAAAGTTAGAATATACCGAACAAATAAGATAAACTTTAACCAAAAAGTGGAAAAAAGCAGGATGACACTTTAGTCCGCGGTTCACCCACGTAAAATGTATATATAGTACTAGCTGTGCCCGCGACTTCGTCCGCGTAGAATTTAACTAAAAAGTTATTGTTCGATTTCTTACTATGAAAGTAGCCTAAGTTACTCATTATTACATCAGCTATCTGCCAGTGAAAGTCCCATCAAATTCGGTCGAACCGTTTCTGTGATTAGTCGGAACAAAGAGACAGACTGACAGACAAAACCTTTTTAAATGTGATTTTGCTATATGTACCGTGTGTGTATACATCCATATGCATTTCGTAAAAGGCGGTTATTTTAATATTAAAACAGACACTTCAATTTTATTTATTTGTATAGATATAGATAATAATAATAAATATCCTCACGCCTTCCCCACAAGGTTCCCCGAAAGGGTAGGCAGAGGTGTATAGGTACTACCCACACACCCACTTTCCGCCAGAGGTATATTAGGTGCCAACGTGACACATGGCGAGTCATCGCCGTTACTCAAGCACGACTATACATACGCCTTTGAATTTCTTCTCAGACGTATGCAGGTTTCCTCTCGATGTTTTCCTTCACTGCAAAGCTCGTGGTGTGACTAATCATTGTACTTTAGTTCAGAAAAACTCATTGGTACAGTCGGGATTCGAACTTGCGATCTTTGTGTCGCAGACAACAGCTCGAACCACTCGGCCACCACGGCTTTTTATTTATTTGTATAGATTACTGCTCCTATACTGCCCCTATTACGGCTCCATTGGTTTTTAGCATGGCGGTATTTAGTCTTCCTCGGCTAAACAGGCTATCTATTAGTAGCGCCCTAAGATTAGTGCGTTCAAACAAATTTCACCTCTTATTACTATGGATTTAATCAATAATGCAAGAAATGTTATAATTGATAAAATATTATGTTAAATATAAAACATTTTTTTTTCAATGTATTAAAAGGTTTGTGGGATTATTGATAAATACATGGTGTTAATACTTCACATAAATTTATTTTCGACCAGTACATTATTGAAACTAAAACATATATCACAAAAGTCAGTCGTCAGAAAATGAGAATACATAGAATGTTTTTTAAGAGACGTCCTTATTCTGGTTCAAGAATAATATTGAGCCAAAAAAGGAGGATCACTAGAATGTGTAACAATACGAAGTCGTTTACCAAAAATATTTACTATCACAAATCATTATAGTCATGGTTTATGGTAAAATAGTAGATATTAACTTACTTACGCTTCCAGTAGGGGGTGGGGTAGGAGTAGGCGCTGTATGCAGGTGAGTTGTAGTACTCAGAGGTAGCGGGGTAAGAAGAGTAAGGGTAGGCGGAGTAACCGGCAGAGTAGGCCACAGGAGCGGAGTAGGCGGAGTAACCATTGTATCCGGAGTACACGGGCGCGGAGTATTTGTATGATGCAGCAGAGTAGCTCGCGGGAGCGCCATACGCGCCGTACGTAGATTTGTATGCCACTGGTGCAGAGTACGAGAAGGGCTTGTATTCCACAGGCGCGGTGTAGGTGACAGGGCTGAAGGGCTTGTAGGCTACGGGCGCTGTGTATTTGTACTCAGCGGGGGCAGGGTATGGGTACGTGGGCTTGGAGTACGCGTAGGCTGGGGCGGCGCTGGAGTAGGGCACGGAGTAACCGGAGGTGTAGGTAAGAGGAGACGAGTAACCGACCGCCGAGGAGGGGTAGCCGACTGCTGGGGCAGAGTAGCCAACTGTCGATGCAGAGTAGCCCGCGGATGGGACCGAGTAGGCCAAGGGATTCTGGTAGCCCACGGAGGACAGTGGTGCAATGGTGGGCTTGGGCTCAGGTTTGGCGGCGGTAAGGCCGATCACGGCAGCGACTAGGAGCTGTAAAATTAATCTGGAATTAGTCGGAAAACTTACTAGATTTACTTGCTTTTACAACTGATATAATATTTACATTTTAGACAAGCAGATGTGTAATAACGCCCCGTTTCATAAGAAATGGCGAGTCGGTTTCCGAGTTTTCTTTTCGAAGACATGGATTTCTCATGTTTCCAATCATTGTACACTAATAATTATCTATAAACCTTATTCATCTGCGAATACTGAGCATGTTAAAATGCAAATGATTAAAAGATTACTTGTTGGAATGAAAGACTCGTTGGACACATCGGTTTTAAATAAATGGTCTACATTTAAAATATTATAATTTAACTAAATACTAAGTCGGTCTAAGGGTTATTTACAATGCGACAGAATATAATTAGCAGTGTATTTCACGTCAGTTATCTGACATTTTAGTCTAAGAGGCGACTATTTTAATGTTCCAGCATTGTATTTAATGCGATATCCTGATGAGCTACTTACCAGTTTGTACATGGTTGTGGTATATTACAGACGGTTCTTGACTGAATGATGTACCATACATCTTCGGTGGCTGTTTTATACAAGTATTGAAAACCGGACTTCGTCCTAAGTTGTGAATGTGATACTGATAAATCTATGCTTTTGGTATGGTTTTAAGATTCATTTTGTTTTATCTCTCCATTTTTAATTAAAAATAAATTATGTTCTATTGCAATAACACAAGGTCACCTTACGGAAAGTTTGTGAATTTACAACTATTCGACACATTTGATAGTTACATACGTTCATGATACTAAAAGGCAGAAAGTATATGTGTCCCTAATGTTCCGTGTATAGCGAAACCGCTCAAAATGAGGAAGTCTAAGAGCCAGCCATGCTTGATGCAAGCATTCACTGCTTTAGTACCTAACTACCTACGGTAATGGCTTGCTTTATAGCATAAAGTTGTCACTTTCTTAGTATGACATGTGCAGGTACCTACTGATCTGCAGGTCCTTTTGAATGTATTATATTCTTGACAGGTCGGTCATCTCGGTCTCAAAAAGGCTGGAACACTAAGTTACGATAAAGGACTGCCGTATAGCAGGACAACGCCGCCTTACGAAGACGAAGAACTTCTTGAGGTTCGAACGAAAGAACGTTTGAACGAGTTTTCATTTGGTTTTATTTAATATTTTTTTATTGAATTGTGTATTGTGTATATTATCATATTTGAATATTTTGACTTAATATTTTCATATAATGTTTGTAGATCGTGACATGGAGATGCGAAGATAGTGACACAGAAATATTTTTTAAAAAGGACAATGTGTACAATGGCTCTGAGATTCGATTATATTAATGAATTAGCTTATACATAGATAATTACGAACGGAAGATTCAAATGACTTCGGAAGTCATTTGAAATTTATTTTGACAACCATAAATACTTTTTTATCGACTTTGTATTGGGAGCTAGGCTTTGCTGGCAGCACTCTGGACTTGGTCCTCTTATTGCTAGTACAGTGACGACTTGGAAGGTCACACACTCACATTTAAGTGACATATCAAGAGACTGTTTCTCTGTAGGTCCGCCCATAGTATCAAATTATCCATACATGTTTCAGATCGTATCTTTTATTTGGGACGGCTATACATTATTATTAAAGAAACTTCAAAAATTCAAACCGAATGCTAACATTTGATTGCTTAGAAACTAGATTGCTTTAAATATAACCTTCAAAGATTATTTAATATTCAAACAGTCGCTATTTGTAGCCGTGACGCGAACAAGAGAGATGAATAATAAACAAATTAGGAGCATCGTCCTAGGTCGGGGTAAATTTATTAGACGCTTCGGAATTATACTCAAACAACTCTCAAGAGCGTGTTAAGCCACACGCAGTGTAGTGTTCCGCAGTTCCAAGTATATTTTAT
Organism: Drepana arcuata; assembly: GCA_016069955.1. Taxonomy (NCBI): domain Eukaryota; kingdom Metazoa; phylum Arthropoda; class Insecta; order Lepidoptera; family Drepanidae; genus Drepana; species Drepana arcuata. Next base: position 125,164 of record JACCPG010002154.1, on the reverse strand, counting down.
AACTTACCCAACTTTTCAACAATCAACAAGTACTATCGTTATTTTGTAAAGGGAATGCCGTGATAATCCTTCTGTTCGATAGTCCGTTCCTTTTAAATTCATCATATGTACTACTCGCAATTTTTTTTAACAATCTACAAACAACCGCTTAACTGGTAGGTAAGCACATGGTTAACTTAAATTACAGTTTTAAAGCTTAATATTTCGTTAATGGAACTCTAAATCAAAAAACGTTCCTAACATACCCCTACTATTTTAATAAGATTTCTAATGATATGACACACAAAAGGAATAGCAAAAAAAAAATTGACCCCGTTTTACGTGTGTGGGAGGCGCCGAAATATATTGTTTTCAAGATTTTATTTTACAACTTTGAGAGACACTTACTACGAGAGACAGAGGGACATGGCGAAACAACGAGTATAATGGTTCGTAGTTTACTATGGAACCCTTGGAAAAACGAGAATAATTCCCAGACACGAAACTATTCCGCACGTTTGGTGTATGCCGAAAAGTTCACCGGGACTCGGAAGATACATTCATTCACTAACATCTTATGGTAAAAATTTCCCTGTGCTATATCACGCTATATAGTGTATTACTGTTCTCTTCGTTTTACCATACATTGCTTAATTTAACTCTTCATAAGTGATTGAAAATTATTTACAAGCGCTTTGAGAGTTTTTCTTGTGTTTCATCTAGTTTTATGTATGTTACATATAGTGTGGTATATAAATACCACATGTTACGTTGGTACCTTCAAATACCTCTGACAGATATGTGTGCAGTGTATATTTAAAGATTGGATACTTACATATAGGTACCTATTAATTCTTTTAATATGGGGAAGTGTCCCAATCAATATTATTTGCCTATTTCATCTCCAGTACTCATATCCTCACGCCTTCGCACAAGGGTTCCCGAAGGAGCAGTTAGAGGAGGCAACTACTCCAACCACTCGGCCACCAAGGATTTTTTTTCATTTCCAGTAGTGATCCAGAAAACCTACAAAATTTACTCTAAGTCCGCGAGTGGAATAACTTCGTCCTATATATTTTGTTATTTGGCTAAGGAACCCAATAAATACCATACGAATAAAAACATTGTTAATCGGAGATTATAAGACATTATTATTCACTCGTTGCCGAGCTTATGATTGGTGGAGCAGCTGTGCTAACAGCACAAAATACCTACGAAAAGGTCTCGCCTCTGGTAGCTTAGCCATATTTATAGATCTATGTATCTCTCTTGTCATAATTAGAACGGCTATTAGCCATTTACACTGCCTTCCACGAGAGCGACTCGGTGTATTTATGTGTATGTATGTACTACGTAGGAAAATAGAATACGCTCATATGGAGTCATTGAAATAAAAACCGGATGCAAACAGCATCGATCGGTAAGAATAACCAGCACTTCTATATAATTGAGTACTCAAAGAGATGTATTATTATCATCTCTATATGAGTCCATGCTTAATTAGGGATTACATATTTCGAATAGTGACCCAGAAATTGAAAAAAAATTTCACTATATTGAACGAAATGACATAATATATTATAGAAAATGTACACGATTAACCTAATGATAGCCGACGACGATAGACGACCGTCTGGTCTAGTGGTTAGAGCTCCTGACTGCGAAACTTGAGGTCGCGGGTTCGAATCCCGCCGAGGGCAGATATTTGTGTGATGAACACGAGTATCTGTACCCTGGTCTTGGATGCCCTACGTATTTATGTATATATGTATATCTATGTATGTAAGTAAATATATCGTTGTCTAGTTACCATAACACAAGCTCTGCTTACTTTGGGACTAGGTCAATTTGTGTGCAATTGTCCCAGGTATTTATTATTATTATTATAGCTTTCTGGACAGAAATATTGACTACAAAGTTTGAGGTTGCGGGTTCGATTCCCGCTGGGGTTGATATTTGTGTAATGAACACCAGTGCAACTTAATCTTGGACCCCATTGTATAAATGCATATAGTTGTCTAGTTCCCATACTACAAACTTAGCTTAGTTTAGAACTAAGTAGGTAAATTTGCGTGGAAAATTATTATATTAAGAGCACAGCTCAAATTAAAACTGCGTATAAATTTCAATAAATTGTTTTTATTGACTGCCTTAATATATACTCGGTTTTAAAGTTGTTAGTTGTCGATGGTATTAATTCCTTAGATGTAGTATGCGGAGTAGGGCGAGGCGTATGTGTAGGCAGAGTAGGCAGCGAGCGGCGCGGTGTAGGCAGAGTAGGCGAGGGGCGCGGTGTAGGCCGCGGCCACGGGCGCCGTGTAGGCCGCCAAGGGCGCCGAGTAGCTCACCACCAGGGGCTTGGCGGCGGCGAGGGCCAGCAGGCACGAGAACACCAACTGTAAATTATTATATATTATTACAAACAATAGTCATACGCAAACATTTCTTTGGATACAACATTGCTTAAGAATTTCATGGGACATGGGGCGGGCGACAACGTTGTTATTATAGTGCAATTGACGTAAAATGCCATGGTAAGAACCCAGGTCTTTCGTTTAACTTGTCCTGTCCTTCAGCAATTAATAAAAATATATCTACTCCTTCTAACACACTCCTATAATAATGATAGCAAGATCGATATTCGTACTGTGTCTATGGATAATACCTAATTTAAAGTGTCTGCAGGAAGAGAAAGAAGAAGAAAAAAACGAGCGGACTATCAAAGCAGGGACCGCTAAAGTAGGTACACTCTTAACGGGCGAGCATGTAAAAGACACTGATGAATGTGAATGAAGCGAAAGAGGCAGTTAGTCTAAAAATAACTGGCGCTCGACTCCCCAAGGATACTCCTTAAGGGACTCGGTGTGATTATATATAAATGTATGTATTATAGGTATATTTGATGCGATCTGGTTTTACAAACAACACCTGTTGCTCTGCCTAGATTCGAATCAGTTGGCTTTGTGCGTGAAGTCCAGAACATTATTATTATATAGATGCTATCAACGCCTCGATTTAATCAGCGTATCTATACTAATGTTACAAATGTGCAGTTTTTTTTTTTGTTGAACAAACTAATCTCAGCAACTAGGACTGATGTCTGAGAGAGCTGTTTTATGAAGAAAGCTATTGGCAGGACAGTAATCGTATTCATATACTCAAATTTAGCGCAGGCTAAGCCGCGGCATAGACCTGTATGTTATATGCTTGCAATTAACACAAAATCAGGTTTTTTAGAAGTAATTCTCAATAACATTGTCAGCTATAATATATTAGCATTTTAACATGCGATGAGTTGCTAGTGCCTTTATTTAACACAAAAATTTGCAATTTTAATCAAATCTTTATATGGATCAGATTCGATTCAAGGATCAAGTTGATGTGATAGATAAATGTTAATGACGCCTTAGGGCGAGATGTCTTACGGATAACATCGAATTACATACATATTTTAATAATTACATAATTATACTCGTTAGCAAAAATACTAAAACAAAAGATTTTTTAGGGCCTCAACACAATTTAGTTTCCTGAAGACAGCACCATATAAGATAGTATAAAACCTAGTACCTAGTATCTAGTTGTAACATTTATTTTATTATTCATTTATGTATTTAGAATAAAAAGAAAAAAATAATGTATTATAACGAATTGAGAATATTAACTGTTTACCTAATAAACATGTTAACGGTAAAATAATAAAGTTTTAATTAATATTATTTAAGAAAAACACAACTAAATTTGTAGGTAGGAACATAGTTAGATAATAGTGGTTAAAAGTCACTTGAATTGAATACTCACAAACTTAAACATGTTGATAGCTTTGGTTAGAATACAACCAGATACTGATGCATTTGGCCACCTAGCTAATATATAAGGGTCCGATGATGACCTCCATCGTATTGGCATCAGATCGACGCCTTGGTGAGACGTGCGCAATCGGGACTTACACGCGACTTGAATATTATCATTGCAGTTCGTAATAGACGGGGTACAGGCTGTTACATTACAATACTCAGGGGCTTTTAATTAAGAAATGTCGCACGCTGCACGATTTGAGGTTGAGCAACGTCTTTCGCGGTCGTGATTTGGATGGTATGCTTGCAATTCACTACCTTCTCCTCGTATTTGTCTTTTTTATAAAAGGAACATAAAAATATTAAGATTGAAAAGTATATCCGATAATATCTGCAGTATTTGTGTAGTAATTTGTACTTATCCTTACTTATCTTTCTTATTGCCATACCTGTCATTATATAGAACAGATTAAAATGGTGTAATTAACATTGGTAGAGTTTTTATCTGGAATAAAACAATGTCAGAAATAAAAAAAACATTGGCCTATGTGCTAATCTAGCTAATAATATACTCTATGCCAAATTTCATCCAAACCCTTTGAGCCGTTCTGGCATGATTGAGTAACTAACGTCCTCTGGGGACGTTTAGCATTTACAATATAAGTAAGATTGGGTACCAATCTTACTTATATTGTAAATTGCACATTTGCACACAATTACAAATTGCTCATCCATAATTATATGTTGATGTATATGTGTTAAGTTAGCCTTGTTTTTTACGACGATATTTATATTTTATAGGATACGGTGAACCTGTTCCAAACTAATTAAAGTTTTTTTTTTAATTTTTTTTTTTTTTTTTTTTGTATTGTCTCTCGTAGCGTGAGTTCCGGGAACTTTTGCTACTTAACCGGTCAATGGCGAGACCTAGGCCTCCAGCCAGGCAATTTAGTACTAAGCAACACAGCTAAGGGCACCCCCTGTGGGGTACGAACCTCGGCTTAGGGCGTTGCTGGATCGCGAGCAAGGGAGCTGGGCTGGACTGGTAATTTTATTTATATATTATTTGGGGGCGGGATTTGCGCGTCTGGCTCGGCGCGGGCCGGCGTTTGCGGAGGAGGTCGGGGGGGAACATTACGGCTTATTCGCGTCGAGCCTCGCCGGCGAGGACGGAACAGTGGTCGGTTGTGTGTAGTGTTGGTATGTTTTTGTCGGGCGTCCTGGAGGACCGTTATGTCGTCATCCGGTTCGATGACGGCATGTTTTGGACGCCTTATCTTCGAGATAAGGGAAGGAGTGTATCGGGCGGCCGATACGACGAGGGGGTTGGGGTGATTTACAGCAGAATCGAAATGACGTTTGGACAGTTTTTTCAAAAACTGTTTTATAGTTGGGACTTTGAGGTCAACGTGGAGTTGACTATTACGCATGTACCACGGGGCACCTGTGGCTCTCCGGAGAAACCGGCTTTGGAGCACTTGCAGGGGGTTGAGTGTTGACTTGCTAGTGTGTGCGAACACTACACCCGCATATGTCATGATTGGTCGAATGCACGTCGTGTAAATCCTCACCTTGGATTTCAATGAGAGTTTACTTCGTGCATTCAACATGCTGTGAAGTCTACCGAGCGCGAAGGCGGCTCGCGCGCGTACCGCCTTTACGTGGTGACGGAAAGAAAGGCGTTGATCGAGGATCACACCCAGGTATTTGGCTTTTTCTTCCCATGGAATGGGTTTGCCGAAGAGGGTGATGGGGGCTACCCGTGGGCGTTCGAGGCCTTTCCAGAATAGAATGGCTGCGCTTTTGGTGGGGTTCACTTCAATTCTCCATTTCCGGAACCACCGCCCTAGGGCTGTGACCGCGGATTGGAGGTTGTCGTGAATTCCCTCGGGAGTTCTACCTTTGTAGTAGATAGCCGTATCATCGGCGAATAGAGCGCTTTTAACTCGTCTATGGAGGGGAATGTCGCTGGTATAAAGCGTGAATAGGAGTGGCGAGAGCACAGAGCCTTGCGGGACTCCTGCTCGTATGGGATGGGGGGAAGAGAGTGTGCCCTCGACTCTGTAGCGGAAGGAGCGGTTAGACAAAAAGTCCCGTACTATGCGTACTAGACGGTCCGGCACGTCCAACTGGTACAGCTTGTATATTAAGCCGTTGTGCCAGACCTTGTCGAATGCCTTCGCCACGTCGAAGAGGAGCATACCCGTGGTAAAACCGAATTGGAAGCCGCTACTGACGTCTTCCACTATACGGTGGACTTGTTGGACACAGGAGTGTTTGGTTCGAAAACCGAACTGTTGGTCAGGTATGACTTTCTTAGAGTCTGCAAAACTCTTTAATCTATTGTAAATAAGTCTCTCGTAAATCTTGCCAAGGACGTTGAGGAGACTGATGGGGCGATAACTGGAGGCTTCGGTCTTGGGTTTCCCTGGCTTGGGAATACCTATAACCGTTGCACTTTTCCAGGATTGGGGGAAAAAGTTGTTGCTCAGTGCTGCATTGAAGATGGCAGTGAGCAAAACTATGAGATAAGGGGAGAAGAGTTTGATAACTCTGTTAGCGATCCCGTCGGGACCTGGGGCTTTCCTGGGGTGAAGATCCTTGATCACTTTCCGGACTTCGTCCACCGTGATTGGGGCGATAGGGTGGTCTGGGTGTTCGGAGGGTGGGTGGGATAGTTTGCTTTCGACCTCGGCGTCCACCTTCTTGAGGTGGCGCTGATCTACTGGCAAGGTGCTGGGCGTACATTGAGCCTCGAGACTGTCGGCCAGGCACTCGGACTTCTCGTCGTCGTCAAAGGCGGGCCCTTGATTTGGACGAGTGAGTGGAGGCATGGACGAGATTTTGTCTGATTTAAGTTTCCGTTGGAGATGCCAAAAGGCCAAGTGACTCGGTTCAAGTTCCCCTAGGAACTTGTTCCAGCGAGCGTCTCGCAGGTCTTTCATGCGGTATCTCAGCTTGCGCTGGAGTGACCTCAGAAAGGTGCGGTTCGCTTCAGTCGGGTGAGCTCTATGCGCTCGAAGAGCGGCGTTCTTTTCCGTCACCAGTTCACGCACGTCGTCGGGAAGTTTCCAGCGATGGTCTTCCATCACCGGAACTTGTCGTGAACAGGCGTCCACGGCTGACTGTACGTGAGCTGTGAGGGAATCGACCGCCTTTTGAGTGTCGGCTGCCGACTCTATGAGGGGCGGGATACTATCTAAGTGAACAGATGAAGAGGACTTGAGGAGTTCCTCCAGTTTTCTCCAGTCTGTTATCTTTTTCTGAGGTGGGGACTGACCTGAGTCCGGGGGGCCTAGTCGGGGGGAGAGCGCTAAGGTCACAGGTCGGTGGTCGGAATCTAACTCGTCGTGCGACCTCAACGAGTGCAAACGGAGGTTTACATTCATGAGGATCGCAATGTCTAGTACGTCCGGTCGGTGGTTGATATTCTCGGGATAGTGGGTGGGGTGCATAGGCGCAATGACGTCGAATTGGAGGAGCCCGCTGAGGTCCTCCAATTGGCGTCCTCTGTTATTTCGTGAGTGGCTGTTCCAAGCATCGCTCTTGGCATTCAGGTCACCCGCGATAATAACCGAGCTACTGAGGTTGATGAGGGCTTTGATATCCGCTTTGATATCGGCCGTCGAGTTAACTGGGGAACAGTACGCAGAGACTATCGTGATCGGCTGATGGCCGGTCATTCCTAATCGACAGATTGAGGTCTCAATGTGGGAGAGGGTTGGCGGTTGGATCGGAATACAGTGCAGGGACCTCTTGTAATAGATCAAAGTACCACCGAGGGCGGATCGAGATCTATCATTGCGAACTACGCAGTAGTTCGCAATTCTAGGGTCTCGGTGTGATGGTTTCAAGAAGGTTTCCTGCACTAAGAAAACGTCGATATTGTTGTCGCGGAGGAACGCGGCGATCTCTTCTTTTTGGCTGTGAATGCCGTTGGCATTAAAGTAGCCAATTGAAAGTGATCGGGGTTTGATTCTGCTGCTTACGTTTGAGTCCATTATTGGTTGGACGAGAAGGTAGCCAGGGACTCTGATACATCGGCGTAGTCGCCGAGGACCTTGAGGAGGGCCAGAGGGTCCTTCCGGACGGCCCTGAGGCTTCGTGCCATCTCGTTAACCCTTGAGAGGTTGACGGTGGAGAAAAGATCCGCCAGGAATGCCATGTTGGCGGAGGTTTCAGAGGGGGAGGAAGTGGGCTGGACCGCCTGGGGTCTACGAGGGGGATAAGCAGCCTGGGGCTGGGGCTGTTGGGGTTTGGCGGTGGAGAGCGACGGCAGAGGTGTAATCTGCGGGCTCGGGGCCGCTGAGGGGACAGGGGGGGACGCTTGTGGGAGGGGTGGAAAGTCCCTCGGAGGGAGGGCCCTCCACGGAGAAGGTCGAGGTGGGGCGGGTTGCGCGGGGGGGGCGTTACGCCATTCGCGGGCCGCCGCCCTCTTGACCACGACCGGTCTGGGCTTGGGGGCTTTGGGACAGCCCCTGTAATTGGCCGGGTGGCCTTCCTGGCGGCAAAGCACGCAACTAGGGGGCGAGTCGGCGAGTGTGCGGTCCTTAGGGCGCGAGCAGTCGCTCGTCCCATGATCACCCAGGCACTTGACGCACCTGGGTTTCGCGTTGCAGTTACGCGAAGCGTGCCCGTATAGTTGGCAGTTGTGACACTGCCCTATAGGGCCGCCCTTGTGGGGAGTTTCAACCCTTATGCCAGACAGGTGGCATAGGGTTTTAATCTTAAAGACGGCTTTGCCGTCGGGGGAGTTCTCGCAGATGGCGAGAACCATGTTAAATGCCTCTCCGGCATTTTGTCGGTGCATGCGGTGCACTTCCTTCACCGCGACATTCTGAGCCTTCAGATCATCTTTGATCGACTCGGTATCGATTTCGCGTGGGACGCCGCGGATGACGACCCGGAGTAAACGGTCCTCCGGCAGGTCATAAGTGTGGTATTCCACACTTCTGGCCTGCAGGAGCTTGGTGAAGGCTCGGAATTCGGTCGAATTCGGGAGGTGCACCTTAATGCCTTCGGCTGTGGCCGTGGCCCGGGTGAAGGAGATACGGTTGGTTTTACACCAACCGGAGATTTCCGTCCACTTGGACTTAGTGTGGACGAATACGGGGGGGCAAGAGCGCTCCTTCGTCGAGGAGGGCCGCGTGGGTCGCGGGACGGGGGAGAGCCGGCTAGCCTGAGTGGCTTCGGCTTCCGGAGAGGCGAGGGGGCGGGGGAGGGGGGTGCCGAGGACGAGGCTACCGGGGAGGGCTGTGCGGCGGGCACGGGCACGGTCTTGGGGGCTTTAGTGGGGGGGGAGGGTGAGGTTGAGGCCTCCTTCTTTTTAGCGCGTCTGGCGCGCTTCTTGGAGCCCGTGACGGGCGTAAATTCGTCCGAGGAGCCCTCGGACGACTCGGATTGTAATGACTCCATTTCGGAGTCCACAATGACAGATTCGGGGGACAAGGGGGAGTCCTGAGACTTATTGGCCTCGTTGGTGACGGCTATGATTGCGCTCTTGTCCAGCGCTGCAGTCGCCTCGGCAGTGGGGGTACCCGCGTTTATATCGCGGGTGTATTCGTCATATTGACGTCGGAGGGTGGGCACGGCGTCTAAGAGCCGCGCGAGAAAAGCCAGTGAGGCTTGGGGGTCCATAATTGTGGACATGGTGGATAAAGACTTGGGAGGGCAAGGCGGTAAGGGAAACGTGTTTCGGGGCGCGGTCGCCCAGGGGAAGAAACACGTAAAGAAACCCCTGGTGACTTAAACGTTAGAGACCCGATCCCCGGGGGGTTGACCCGGGGGTGTGTACTGAACCCTCCTTGTCGGGTGTAGACAGGGAGGTGAGTGTGCCTATGGTGTGAGCCCTAAGCTTGTATTCCCGCTGCCAATCTTATTGTGCAGCGGGTCCCTGACAGTTCCGGTGTAGAGAGCACTAGTCCGTGGACAGTGCCCAAACTAACACCGGAGGATAGGAGGTAAGGAATAGGTAGGGTGGGCGGTGGGTGATGACCAGGCGCGACTAGGGTAGACCCCAAGGCCGGTGAACCTGGTCCCGTCCGTTTGTAGCCTTACCCTGAAGGGGCAAGGCTAAGAGCGCAACGGGGCAGCGCCCCACTCGGTTTCGTTTGCACCGTTTGGTTTCCACCGAATGACCACGAAACTGTGGATTTTCCCAGAAGGGGACAAATATTATTGTCGAGAAACAAGAATTGTGATTGTTGTTGCCTTGAAAAAGGCGACCAACAATCACCACGTGCGGCTACCGCGTGGCGATTTGCGTAGCGGCGGGTGTGGCTTCTGCCGGTCGTAGCGGGCGCAGAGCGCGGGAGCGGTGGGAGCACACGTCTGCTCGGTACGGCGGCCGGAGCGAGAATCTTTTTTTTTTTTTTTAAATGTAGCATACATGCTTTAAATAAATGGGCCATTTAATTGACTCCCACCCATATGACCGTGTGATTTACGTTCGACGTCGCTTAACTAATGTAATAATAGCTGGTATGCGGTCACCGCTGGCATAAAGACGCAATTATACAGGTGTCAATTCCAAGTTCCCAGTTTTACGATGAGAAGGAGTTGAACCTTTACTACTAGCCTGCCTTACTACTGCTAATCTGCCTATTTGCGTATAACCTAATTCAAATGAGTGTATGAGTGTAGGATGATGTTTTTATATTAAGAATTATTTAGATTACATACATGCATACATACATATCATCACACCGAGTCCCTAACGGGGTACGCAGAGAGAATAGAGGGCCAGTACTCTCTAGACTTACATACAGATTAAGATACATATAAAATGTGTAATAATTACTGCCAACACTCTGTATAATTGGCAGTGAATCAACCGTCCGCAACGTCATTGCATGGAACATTCTACACCATATATACTTGTATAACTACTGACCGTATCAAATAGGTGCATGTACATATCCTTAAAGATTTAACAGTGAAGGGCGCATCATGGACTTGACATTATTGTATAATATGTATATGGCCAACACGTCTTTAAATTTCTTCTCAAACATATGTAGGTTTCCTCGATTGCAGTGTGATCAATCACTGTACTTTACTTATTATAACTATTATCACTGTAAAACTTGTTGGTACTGTCGGGTTTCGAACTTGCATCTTTGCGCTGCCGGCGACTACCACTTGGCCATTACACTACATTATTGTCGTTACTATGAAACTTCACGCATTAACAGATGGGTCTTCGAAAACCAGAAAAGTCTAATACTCATATATTTGCTATATATGTATATGAGACTTCCCACACTTCACCACAAAATATCTATCGAAACGGTGGGTCGGCAACGCGCCAGTGATACCCCTGGTGTTGCAAGCGTCCATAGGCGGCGGTAACCGCTTACCATCAGGCGGACCGCATGCTTGCTTGCCACCCATGTGGTATAAAAGAAAAAAAAACCAATTGAAACCAAATGCTTTCATCTTATGGTTCTGCTTATAGTTAATTGCAATTTACTATTGAATTCGCAGCCACGAGAGACGTCATATCGAGTCTCATTAACCTTTAGCTTGTGCAACATTATAGGGAACACAATTGTTTCACATGCATTGGCAGTGCGCCGAAGTTTAGAAGACTTACATGACCGACCAACGTCATTGGAACACGGACACGTGCAGCCTACTCTGATCCTTCATACCTAACGAAAACTTAAACCGTGAGTGATGTGATCGATCCTATGACGTCACGTATTAATTTGCAATAGAGTATTCGAAACATAGTTAGGTACATATTAACGTGCAAATTTGCTTTAGATTAATAATAATCCTAATAATAAAATAATATATCCTCATGCCTTCCCACCAAGGTCCCCGAATGGGTAGGCAGTGGTGTATGGGTAGTACGTATCCATACACTTTCCGCCAGGGATATATTTTAGGTGCAACGTGACAAATGGCGAGTCCATCGCCGTTACTAAAGCAAGCCTTTTATTATTTTCTCAAACGTATGCAGATATTCTCTCGATGTCTCCTACGCTAAAAAGCTCGTGGTGTCTGACTAATCGCTGTACTTAATTTCAGAAAACCTCATTGGTACAGTCGAGATTATAACTTGCTATCTTTATTTTACAGGCTACTTTATACTACTCGAACCGCTCGGCCACCATGGCTCTTGTTTTCACACTTACAGTCATACTCACCAAGTTTGCTACATGTGATAATGAATTTTGGGGATTCATAGGATCACATAATGGGGATCGGATCTCCGGCGAAAAGAAATAAATATTCATATCTACTTATCTTCTTTGGAGACCCTTGTGGGAGGTGTTTAGATATGAAGTTCCGTTTATACTACTGAGAATATTTTAATGTCCATTTCATAAAATACATTATGTAGGTAAAAGAAGCTCTTATAAATTTTGTCTATGGAATATCTCGTTTTTGGAATAATATATGGAACTTCACGCTCAAACTACTTTTGTACAATAAAATGCTTGATTTATGACATGTTTAAACCACCTAACACACCTGCATTTCAAATGGTTGCATAACAGGCTTGATATAATGTCAGATTATGTTATTATGCGATCTGTATCGTAACATTTGACTATTATTTTTTAAACTTTTATTTTCGTTTTGTATACATTATTTTTTCTGGCATTTTTATATGCAAAATAACGATTCTTGGTTAATCTGTGGCATTGCATATATTTAACACTCCCAACCTTATTAAAGTGACTGTTTGTTACCGGTATAGGTATACATATATGTTTTTTTTAGCGTTATAAAATATCTGAAATTCTTGTCTATTTTTGCGAACAGATTTGCCATCATCCAACGGCATACGATTTTTAATGTGTGTTCGAATTGAACGTAGCTTCGTACAAAATATCCAGCATTTTATTACATTATTTTCATTGAATACCAGTTAATACAAATAAAAGTGTGATGATTCATCGTTCAGTAAAGATCAGACCACGCTCTAGCCACATAAATTCCATTATGTTTTATTATTGAAAATAAAATATGCTTTTCAAGTTTCATTTTCGGAATTCGTTATACGAAAATTATTATTTTGAATGTTTGGCTGTTCCTTACGTTTTGTTTCTGTCTGTCTGTTATTTGAAACCTTCAATTGTTATGATAATGCATATATACTAATACCTACTACTGCCTACTTAATATTGCGTCTTTCTGTTCTATTGGTTGTGTTATATAATTCATTTTTTTATCATATTTTGCTCAGACTTTTGTGAATTTGTGAAGCCTACAATGTTCACACAAACATTGTAGGCTTTGTAGTTCCCAGATCTTGTTAAATTTGTTATATTTATCTTGTATTACGTTTTTTTCTATAGCAAGCAACGACTTATTGTCGGGCCTACGCCGTTCCCCTATTTTAGTACTAAAGCTGAACATAGTAATATTATCATTGTATACCAAATGATTTGAAATGAGTAACCCTGGAGTTTTTTGCCGGTTCTCCTCCATGGAAATGACCAACCCGAACTGTGCACCTTTTCCGACTTTTTATAAGGGCCGATCTAGGCCTATGTGAAATAAAATATGTTGATATGATTGTATTGCATTATATATAAAAATAATTATGATTTTCTATAATGGTGTCACAATATGATGGTAAGCATAATTATAAGTCCCAAGGGCCCGAAACAGAGGAGAGGAGGACCCGACATACGTAGTTATGTTTTGGGCAGTCCTTAAAACGTTACGTTTTGATTAAGTAATTAACACCATTGACAACAAAGAACTTATTTAAATAAAAAGACGTGTAACTAACTAATCACAGATAAAGTATTTGACTTAAATCGTGCCAAGAAGACTAGCATCATTACCACTATGTACCTTTAACTTGTGATATTTCAATAAGTTATTTTTTGTTTAGTTCGTTTGATTTAGTTTAATAAGAATTATTCTTAATGTGCATTGCGCCAGGTGCCATCTAGCTAATGACATAATGAGACGTTTTATCATATAATTAATTATTTATTTAACTCAGAAAATAATATATTGACATAGCATTTGCGTATTTGGGAATAAATTATTCTCTTTTATACGTACAATAGATATGCATGTATGTTAGAGTATTATATTTTGTATACTTCAGCAATTGATGTATACGTGAAGATACATGTACTACAAGACTCTGCTCGGGCTAGGGATTCGGTGTAATTATGATGTATAGTTAGATAATAAAGCCGTGGTGGCGGAGTTGTTTGAGCTGTCGCCTGCAACACAAAGATAGCAGTTTGAATCCTGAATGCACCATTGGTTTTTTCTGAACTTAAATTCACCACTTAACCAACTAAAGTAACGTTCTTTTGTTTTTTTGTCTTTTTAATATCATTGTCTACAAAAATAAAAGAATATGCTCACAGAACTGACATTTTATTTATTGTAGAAGGTATTTTTCTCTAAGTAACTTTACTTTACTTGACAAAGGCAAGGGGAGCTCTGTAGGCAGCGGCGATGGGAGCTGTATATGCCGCTGCGACGGGAGCAGTATATGCTGCTGCTACTGGGGCAGCGTAGGCGGTGTATGCAGCGTAAGGAGAGCTGTATGCGGCAGTGTACGCGGCAGCTACGGGGGCTGTGTAGGCAGCAACAGGGGCAGTGTAAGCTGCAAATGGCGCAGCGTACGCTACAGGTGCCACAGAATGGATGCCTGGCTTAGCAGCCACGGATGCAACCAGGACAGCGATGATTACCTGACAAAATGACACAGTATAAATCAACAATACAAAAATAACACTATATAAAACCGGTTGGTGATATTATAATATTCAAATATCAACTTGGCCTCCATAATAATAAAACTATCGTTTTCATGCATTGTAATATGGAACTGGTTTTAGATTTGCATCTGGTTGAGCTTTTATCTTCTGTGACTGCTCTGGCAAATGAGTTTTTTGTATAATATTATTTTTGATTGGCAACCTTGATCTTGAATTCAAATTTCGACCTGTCCCATTAGATTATAAAACATAAATTAATAGGATGTAGGTAACTAATTATATATTTTTATTATTTGTATTAAAGAAAATCATCCGATACTGGATTTTGTTTGCGAGGGCGATAAACACTTTTTTTTATAATATAACTACTAATCATAATATAGCTGTGCCGCGCGGTGTTACTCGCATACAATTTGATTTCATTGGTTGATATTTTGCAAGACTGAAACATCCTATGTGATAATCCAACGAATCTATCTCTATGCCGTTAAGTAGTTCTTGCGTGAAAGAGGAACAAACTCACCAACTTTCGCATTTATAATATAAGTAGGATATTTACCAGTTTGTACATTTTTGTTGTTAGTTTTAAGTAAGCAGTTAAAAGGAACTACTGGGAGTGAATGATTCCTAAGTGGGTATACTGTCCTTTAAATACTTTTAGTAGCAAACAGTATTTCACTGCAAAACGAGGGTTGGTCAATATACATACCGTGATGGCAAGTGCTCCGAATTACAGATAAATATCAGCTGATGCAGTGATGCCAAAGAGAACCAGTCAGTTACCTAATTGAAAACTAAAGAGAGAAGTATCGCTGGCGTAATGGTAATTTGTATAATACATATAAGTTTACAAATATAATTTAATCTACATAGATATAGATATACATACATTCATATATATCTACTTGCCTAGTCCTTTAAGTGACAGACAGAGATAATTTAACCCCTTTTGCATTTTTGTAGGTATTAAAATGGCATCTCAATGGTAATTAGTAAATTAGTAAAAAAAACACAGTTTTGGTGTCATTGATTCACCTACTGTAATTAATGAGAATTAAAATGGGCATTAATATATTTTTCTTTAGTTATAAGGACTGGCCAAGCTATATTTTTGGCCTTGAGTATTTACTTTTCAACGTATTTTTTTTTGTTCTTACAATTTTAAAATAGCATAGGTATCTTTTTAAAATTGTAAGAACAAAAAAATATATATTTACAGATACAGTCTTAATCTACATACAGACTACGATGCACACAACACATAAAATATTTGATTCAAAAACACATGTTCGATACCTCGATACCAAAACCATAGTTTTATTTCAAACCATTCCACCAATGGTCTGCATATTTAACTGTCTAAAAATGTTGCACCAACAATTCGCACATTTTATGCGAGCAGGTAAAATATTAACTCGTTGGTTTTATTAAGTTTAGATTGGATTTTTAAAGTTTTTATACAGTATATTTCTTTTTTTATTATAAATTCCGCTACCATTATAAAAAACCTATTTCATAGTAATAAAATACAATCAAACAGAAACACTGAATAGTAATATGTAGCACTTTTATACTTAAGTGCTTATGAGTACAAGGACGTTATGACTGCAGGTATAATAATTACCTGGATACAATTACACACATTACAAAAAAGTTGGCCTAATCCTAACTATGTATAGGGTATTTGTACTAACGATATGCAATAAATTCACAAATAATAAATGTCTTCGACGGTATTCAAACCCAACTTCAGGTATCGCAGCTATTAGCTCTGACCGCTATGCTAGACGGGGTCATCAAATGATGCAATAAAAGGTGTCCCGCGGCTTAACCGGCGTTAAATTTATATGTAAGATTTTCTTATAATACATACTTTTGGAAAATAAAAGAAGCCGTGGTGGCCAAGTGGTTCGAGTAGTTGCTGCGACACAAAGATCCCAAGTTCGAATCAGGCTGTACATATGAGTTTTTCTGAACTTAAGTACAGTGTCACACCTCGAGGTTTACGGGGAAGGAAAATATCGTGAGGAAACCTGCAGACGTCTGAGAAGCAATCATCTTGGGCTTACATTTACATTTTATTTAATTAATTGATTTAATTGTACTATCATCATCAACTCCTATTATAGTTTACTATACCATTGTAGTTTTTGGGCATCACAACTAAAGGCATGTAATTAATATGTTTCAGGGAAAGTAAATGTATCTCTCAACAAGGATGTAAAATTTCAATTCAAAAATTTACACAACATAAAACCGTTTCAAAAAACATTTTAGGTTCTTGGTTCAGTGCGTCATAGGAGTATCCACTTGAATTTGTCATTTTGATCAGCATGCTAGATGCGCGATCGTCGCCGTTGCGTCAGAGGTCACACCGCGCGTGTGCACGCTGCAAATAGTGGAGTTGCGACAAAGCTGGAGGTCAATGTGCCTATTTAATCTGGAGTAGCACTAGTTACTCACGACATAGGTAAGTATTACTGTTTCCAGATATTACATTTGTAAAACGCCTGCAACACTAAGATTGCAGGTTCGAATTTCGACTGTACCAATGAGTTTTTCTGAACTATATGTTGAGTTTGATTTTTGATACAGTGATTGGGCACAAGATGGATTCGTCATAGGTCACTTTGAAAGCAACAATATCACTCCAGCGAAAAGTTACACACTTTTGCCTACTCCTCGGGGACCCTTGTTGGAAGGCGTGAAGATAGAAATTTATAAAGATAGATATATGTATATATATATATATATATATATGTATATACATATGTATATATACATATGTGTATATATATATGTATATACATATATATATATAGATGTATAAATAAAAATAAAAATTTAAATGATATTAAAACCGAAAATCAAGTTTTGGTTGGTTAATTTGATTTTTAACATCCACAAGTGTGAAGATTTTTTACAATTTTAGTGTTTTTTTTATATTTGCAGATTTGCAGCCGAAATATCAAATAAGCAATAGCTGATGGGAAGCCATTAATTTGCCCAGTCATCTTGTACCTATGTCGGTGGTGGTTTGGCCTTTTATGGATAATGTTTTGCAGTTATTCAATCCTCGCCCACATTAGTGTTTAAAGGAGTAATGTGACTGTGAAAAAGTTTGTCATTATAAAGCTCTGTTTTATATCTAACTTAGATCATGATGTAATTTAAGAAATATGTTGATCGCTACAAATTAAGTACGAGCATTTTGTTCATTTAAATATTTCTATTTCATTTCTATCAACTTAGGCATTAATTTATGAAATTAATAAGTTAATGCTACACTATCTTTTGATCATCTTACCTGAACTAGACCACTTCCATCAAACTGACTATGTGACATATTCTAGTAACATGTCACCGCGTGGCCGGCCAAGTTTGCTTTTTCTACCTTCCCTTTTTTTATTAAATTATTGTGTTGACTTGTGATCGGATACTCCGATTACAGTGAAACAAAATAAAGATTAATATAAATGTGCAATATCCACTGCAGGACTAAACAGCTTCACATAATGTCCGTACAATCAAATAGCCATGCAATCAAAATCTGTAATATAAAATGGGTTCTGTTTTATTAACCTTTTCAGAGCTATACGGTAAGGAAAACATCGAGAGGAAACCTGCATACGTCTGAGAAGAAATTCAAAGGCGTATGTATAGTCGTGCTGGAGTAACGGCGATGGACTCGCCATCTGTCACGTTGGCACCTAATATACCTCTGGCGGAAAGTGGGTGTGTGGGTATTACCTATACACCTCTGCCTACCCCTTCGGGGACCCTTGTGGGAAGGCGTGAGGATATATTATTATATTATATTATAATACATATATAACCTTCAAGGTTATGATAAAGGAAACAGGGCGAAATAAACAGCCTTTTCAAGTATTTGAAAGTTTTTTCTACGCATGTATAATTTATAGTGTTATTTTTATTATATAACACGATCATGTGTTTGAGAGTCTATCACTAGAGCTGTGATAACAAATCTATAGAAAATTTTATAATCTTAACTTGTAAATCCAGTTTATTCAACCTTTAACAATATTTTATCAGAAATGAATACATAAAAACTTTTCACTGCCTTATACGCGGCCCTTACGCGTTAAGACGCGTTTTGAATTGGACAATAGAGCCTATATAATTTGAGGGCGTAAAAAATATAAAATCTTCTGGTTGAGTAAAAGTTTTTCGTAATTTCCCATTTCATAAATGGAACCCGTTCATAAGTCGGAAAGCGTTCTTAACATAACCCAACTTTTTTTAATAAGCTATCGAACGATATGCCACACAACAGGAATGGCTTGATGATATGTATACGTATGAAAACAGGCCTGGTTAATTATGTACTACCACATCAAATTGGAACTCTGTAATATCCCGTGGACGGACGGACGGACAGATAGACCGACGGACATAGCGACACGAGTTTATTTGAACCAGATGTGACGTGTATTGAGAATGTATCAGCTTAGTGGCTTCATCCTGGTGTGCTATAGGATGCTAAGTTGTTTTCAATACATAGAAGTAATGAGAAACATGTGCCCAGATCAAATTAATTGTAAGATCGACGATTGGCACGTCAACAGGAAATCGAAACTGGCGGGCATGCAGAGATGCTTGAAGGGAATGAACTGATTGTAAATGAAGTGTAATTGGCCTTGTAATGTTTGTGCCGGCTCCGTGAAGTAGTCGTGCTGACCGAAGAGTAGGTGTTGGTATACCTTCGCCTTTCTCTTTGGGTACCCCTGCGAAAGTGTATAATTATTTACACGGAATTTCATTGAATTCAGAAAACAAAATACATATACCTATTGTGTGATAATAAAAGCCAGTTAATTATTGACCACATTATGATGGTTAGATAAAGTTCGTAGATGCGAATATTATACACAATTTATTACAATATGACCACGAGGCGTGGAAGTCACCCATAACAAGTCCATCTGGATTCAAATAAAAACATAATTTGTATCGTCAATCTCTCACAAATTTACATTTTAATCAAGTTACCTACTAGATGACTAAATTGTAGAAAGGAATAAATAAATCGTATGTAAGTAAAAAATATTTTCTCGAATAAATATTCGGTTAATTTTGATAACACATTATGTTTATATTATGTAGGTATATACATACATTGATAATCCACTTTATATACACACGTGTGTACAGCTGCACACTTAGCGTTCTAAAAAATGTTTCAGTGTCCGATATTATACCGGAAACATTTTAACGAATCTCAAATCACACCGAAAGGAGTTTTTAGGGAATCAAGTTTTTAGAAGAAGAATACAATACGTGTATGAATGTGTTTGGTTAAATATCTCAAACCTAAAAGAAATCTTAGATGGAGAAAATGGGAAGACAACTATATTTCACTCGGCTAGTTGGCAAGTTCCAAATGGAATATATTGCTCTCTCATAACGTGTTCTTAAAACTAATAAAGCGTTCACGCTTATGAAGGTAAAGGAACTTCTACTATAATTACAATATAAGAAGACAACAATAGCCTACTTTATTTTCACAATTTTTTTCATTTAACTTTTGCCGTCCCAGAAGACACAAGCTGATGGTAGTGTTGTTTTCGTGTAGTGCCGAGCCGAAATCACTCGTGACACTCAATGCCCTCCTAGATACAAGTACAATTCCTGACTGCAATGAGCTGGCAGGTGAATGGAAGACGATTTTGTATGAGTGTCTAACATACGTGGAAAGATGTCCCATAACTTCATTACATTATTACATACATAGAATCATCATAATATAAAGTATTTGTAAATTCAAAGGCGTATGTATAGTTGTGCTGGAGTAACAGCGATGGACTCGCCATCTGTCACGTTGGCACCTAATATACCTCTGGCGGAAAGTGGGTGTGTGGGTATTACCTATACACCTCTGCCTACCCCGGACCCTTGTGGGAAGGCGTGAGGATATAAAAATGAGGTAAAGTATTCATTTGCAAAGGCTGGCTACATAATAAAAACATGTTTAATCTTTGCAAGCATTTAATCATAATCAAAGAAGTAATTTGTTCCATCAGCGAAGGTAGTACGCGGAGTAGGGCGATGCGTATGTGTAGGCAGAGTAGGCAGCGAGCGGCGCGGTGTAGGCAGAGTAGGCGAGGGGCGCGGTGTAGGCCGCGGCCACGGGCGCCGTGTAGGCCGCCAAGGGCGCCGAGTAGCTCACCACCAGGGGCTTGGCGGCGGCGAGGGCCAGCAGGCACGAGAAGAAAAACTGAAATGAAATAGCTTATTGTAAATAGGCTGCACAAACTTTTGTACTCGATTTGTACGCGAAAGACCGATAATTGTACAAGGTGATTGGCAATTCTGAATGTACTACTTTTTTCAAGTAATTAGTAGTTAGGACTCGTGTGACTCAGCACTTAATTAATGGTCGATGCGAGTGTATACTAAATCCATTGTTTTGCATCAAAATCCCTAATTTATCATAATTGTGCTGAAATTACTAAAAAGAGCCTGCTTAGTTATCTACTTGCAGATTGCAGGTTCAACTCTCATATTAATTTAACAATCAGTTTTCCGAACGTAAGCACAAGATAATCTCGTGATACATGCGATGCCTGCGTTTAAAATTAATTTAAATAACCGACGTAAAGCTGAGCTTAAGAAAATGGGAGACTCTATCTGTTTAGTATTCGCCTATACTATGTCTTTGTGGTAAAAAATATGAAATTATACTTTAAACAAACTTGTACTTATTATACTTTAAGCAAACATTATTTATTGTATATCGGTAAATCAATTCATTTTGCCGCCTTTTATTGCATGAAAGTTACTCTTTCTATAACCATTCATCAACTAGGTAAAATACAAAGTAACAAACGAACTGTATTTCGTATATAAATTTACCTTGATCGTAAACCATTATATGCGTTTTTTTTTGCCTTTATATGCCAAAACACTACATTGAATGCCAAAACCATTTGCCTATGCCAAATCACTACATTGAAGTGTGACAAGTAATTGTTTACCGAAAACCGTCGTTATTGTCGTACCTATTTTCACTTTCATAAAACGTGTCTCGCCTGCCCACAAGGGTCAAATGGGTAGGCAGAGACAAAAGCCTCTTTTCGCCGGAGACTTATTAAGGTCGATGGTGAATCCGATTCTATTACTATTAGCCGAAGTCTAAAATAAAAAATAGCTTACCAGTTTGAACATATTGTTGTCAGTTAGGTATTGTCGAGCTGAATGATGCTACAGAAGAAGTATCTGTCAACTTTATAGTAAAGCACGAAGGGCAAGTGACCAGATCAACCGAACAACCACTAGTATTGCTAAACGTATTTGGTGTTTTGTGAATTCCGATTAGTTTGCTTCGGACGAAACGTGCCAAGATAACTACTGAGACTAGTGGTCCGATGCCATGCACGGAGTATCACGGACTTGTTGAGTTAATGCTGTCATTAAGTATGCACTACATTCAATGACACATAATCTTACTAATATTATAAACGCAAAAACCCTATACCTCTTTTACACCAAAACTACGTAAAGAATTTCGACGAATTTTGACATAGATTATTAGGCAGGAGGATTATCACATTGGACGTACACACCATAGAATATCAGTGAAAAAACCTAGAAATAAAATCAAATTTTACGTGGGTGAAACGTAGCGTAACGAAAACTCGGGCGACGCCTAGTTTTAATATATTTGTATATCTTCACATCTTCCCACAAGGGGAATGTTGAGATGTTAAGGCGCCCTATTTACATCGGAAATATATTTTAGGTTGCAACATGGCAGAATACGAATGTGTCGCCGTCTCTCAGGCACGATACGACATACTTATGGGTCATTGAATTTCTTCTCAAGTGTACCCACTGTTCTGAAAAAAAGAACTGATTGGTATAAACCGCCAAAGGCTTAGACTAGCTATATACGTTGCAGGCAACTGCTCATTTTTCATCATAATTACCTACTTTTTGTTCCGTTCGGTTGATTAATGTCAAACTCACGGAATAACATTTGCTCACTCCTTAGCTTGCGCTGATGTATTTTATATCCTAATCTTAGATTAGATTTTCCAACTGAATAACTTACCACACCTTTCCTTTTCTTGTGCTGCAATTTATAGATTATATTTTCAGTAGGTCAACTTATTATGTCAGACGACCGCTTTAAAACTATTTTGCATACCTAATTTTTTATATGGATGAAAGGTAGACTTTGTTTCTTTTCTGTGGCTTCGACTTGTATGTCTACTTTCATGATATGTGTTTCAATGCGCTTATCTCAGGCACTACATCCATAGGGAAAATACGTTTTGCAAAAGATAGACCGTTTATTGAATAATTTGAATTGATGGCTATATATCATCATGATACGATCCGAGACAGCGGAGCAGTAATCATATAAAAGCCGTGGTGGCCGAGTGGTTCGAGTGGTTGCCTGCGACACAAAGATCGCAAGTTCGAATCCCGACTTTGCCAATGAGTTTTTCTGAACTTAAGTACAGTGATTAGTCACACCACGATCTTAACGGTGAAGGAAACAATCGAGAGGAAACCTGCATACGTCTGAGAAGCAATTCAAAGGCATACGTATAGTTGTGCTAGAGGAACAAAACTGCGCCCCGCACATACCACAGCAAAACTTTTAACATGTCTAAACCCTACTTATTTATTTATTAAAACTTCCTGCGAACATTTTGCTAAGCCGGCCTTAATGCCGAAGGCATTCTCTACCAGTGAACCTTAGGGTGATGCAGAGATAGGCCTCTGCATCAACCTAAGTTGGTTGGCAGGCTATAAATGAAAAATACAGTTGGGAAATATAAACATAAATTCTATATGTTTTATTATATTATACTATGTAATATAATATGTAATGGTATCATATATATATATATATATATATATATATATATCCTCACGCCTTCCCACAAGGGTCCCCCCCCCTTGAAGGAGTAGACAGAGGTGTATAGGTAATACCCACACACCCACATTCCGCCAGATATATATTATAGTTGCCAACGTGACAGATGGCGACTCCGCCGCCGTTACTCAAGCACGACTATACATACGCCTTTGAATTGCTTCTCACCACCGTACCGCACCGTAAAGCTCGTAGTGTGACTAATCACTGTACTTAAGTTCAGAAAAACTCATTGGTACAGTCGGGATTCAAACTTGCGATCTTTACATCTTATTATATAATAAACAATGTATAGATATCATATAATACACATAAATATTACTTATCATTGGGTATATTTCTTATAGTGGAACACGGGAAGGCACCAATATACTCCAGCTTTCTCAATAAAGCCTCAAAGGCACTCAAGTCTAAAAAACATACATAGTTTATCTTGCGGTGTGTGATGAATTGGCGGCTCACATAGAATTTTAGAGTTCTGTATTAGAGAAATGGCACTATACTATTTCTGCCTACCGAACGACTCCGCGTGATGTTATGTATATTTAAATGTTTATTGATGTATATATATATATACATCAATATATATATATATATATATATATATAAATATATATATTATGAACTACCTACTTAATTCCTTCTTATCCCGTCATCCAACTTAAAATAACGAGGCAATTCGATGCTCTACTATAATTTGAGTGAGTGACTTTTTTGTAATGGCTATATCTTACACGTTTCTCTCCCTATATCTTACCTCTCAGGACTTTGTCTTCGTATGGCTTATAACCGAAAATTAACTTGAAAAATTTGCAATTGACGAGGTTTGATAATGCATGTCCCGTTCAAAGTATCATCCATAATATTGCAATACTTAGTATGTATGCTTCTGCATCGGATTCTTTAGGATAAGGTTCTTAGAATACGAATAGAATTAGTAGCTATTTGTCTCATCTTACTTCAAGAAGAGCTTACTTCAGAATATTTGGTTCCGGGCTAATTGCAGTGCTAATGATATAGAAAGTGGTGTTAGAATAATGACACGCATTTTGTAAGAGTTATCGATATGTTTGTATTTTTTTTCTATAATAAACACAGGTTTAACAATTGGTTATCAACGCAGATAGTATGCGGAGTAGGGCGAGGCGTATGTGTAGGCAGAGTAGGCAGCGAGCGGTGCGGTGTAGGCAGAGTAGGCGAGGGGCGCGGTGTAGGCCGCGGCCACGGGCGCCGTGTAGGCCGCCAAGGGCGCCGAGTAGCTCACCACCAGGGGCTTGGCGGCGGCGAGGGCCAGCAGGCACGAGAAGAAGAACTGAAATGAAAAATAATGTTAACGTGCTGTTTGTTGTTTAACTACGAATAAAATATTTTAAATACGTCTATGAATTTTAAAAGTGTAAATTATGTACATGGCTTATTAGGTACATAGCTGTAGTGGCCATGTTAATAAATTGTTCCTTTAACATTTCTTAACATCACTGCGACTTACCAGTTTAAACATTTTTGTACTTTCACTTGGCGACTGCAAAGTTGAATGATATCCAGACATTGTATCCGGCGATCTTTATACTAAGTAATGAAGGACGGTCGACGCAATGTGAGGATACTCATGTAGCTAGTGCGTTCATTGAATTAATTATTGGTTCGCCTCCGACAGTGTGCCCATACCAGGCATCGAATAAACGTTTCATGTTTTCCTACCTGGAAACAAACACTTATTTCTATGTAGGTCATTGAATGCTTATTATTCGTTATTATGTTAACAAACCCCAATATTTACCTACAATGTTACACGAATTCTTAGAAATACTAAAATAAGAAAGTTAATAATTTGGTTTGGGAATAAGAAATAAATGCTTAACTTATAGGGTTTGCTCGTATCAAATAACAAATGTAAAGGACAAATATTTCGTTTCTTATTAATTCACGTGCCTCTAACCTTATGTACCTAGAAATTAAATTAACAATAAATAACAACACTATAATAAAAAAACTTTACTTCTGAAGTATATACTATATGCACTGTAAATATTTGCTTAACGTCTTCCTACAAGGGCCCCCGAAGGTGTAGCTAGAGGTGTGTGGGCAGTACGAATACACCCACTTTCCGGTGGAGATATATTTTAGGTGCCAACGTGACAGATGGCGAGTAAAAATTTTACAATTAAAATAAATGCCTCAAACCCGTGTCACGCGGAAGAGTGTCACGCTAGAAGAGTTTTTTATATTTTCACACCTTCCCACAAGGTTCCTCGAAGGGGTAAGTAAAAACACATCATCCTTTCACCGGAGAAATATTATGTTGCCAACGTGTAAATGGCGAAACCATTGCTGTTTCTCAAGCACAATTATATATACGTCTTTGAATATCTTCAGCACGGTTAATACATGTGGAATCGGAAATTTTTGAAGACTTACTCACCTCACGGAGGTAGGCTTGGTCCTATTTTTCTTTAGCTACTTTGTAAGTATCACGCCTCCCGATTACAATACTATTTGGGATTAAAAAAATCTAAAATATTCCAGCAGGCATGGTACTTTCCTATAAAGACTGGTATCCAAATAATAGACTGATATCCGAGACAATCCGTTAACCGATAGTAGAATATCCGTAGAAATTCCCAAAGCAGCCCGCGTATACATTCCGTGATTGATATTTTTTCTTACTCACTGTTAACCTACTCTTTTGTTGAATGTATTATAAAGTTAGTATGTAATAAGAATAACCTGGACTTGTGGCATGTATATTAAATAATCTCATGAAGTCTTCTATGTAACTTTTATTTGAGTAATTTATATCTCACACACGCACATACACTCACTCACACTCACACTGACACACATACACCCACACACTCACACACTCTCTGTTATTTTCTGTATCTCATGTGTCTATAGGAACTGTGTCCATCTCTATCCGGGGATGAATGTTAATGTCTGCGATACAGTTTATAACTACTGAAGGCATTATCGGATACAATTTTGTACTCTATATATTTTTGTTCCTTTAATGAATAGAATAAAAATAAAATATTCCACAACCATTGTGCTGAAAGTCGTAACGGCCCACGTCTAATGGCAAAGAGCTACGACCCACATCTTAAGAGGCTCTCGTTAGATGGTTGGATCACGACCAAGGGCCTGATGCAGACAGCGGTGTTCCTCGACGCAGCACGTATTGTGAGGAGTTGTTTTCTCTGTGTCACCGAAGGGGTAGGTGGAGGTGTGTAGGTCGTACCCACACATCCACTTCCGCCAGAGATATATATTTAAGATATTTGTATTAAAGACCTAATATATTTTTGATGCCAACGTGACAGATGACGAATCCATCGCCGTTACTCAAGCAAGACTGTAATACAACATAATGACTTTGTTTTTCTTCTTAAATGTATGCAGGTCTTCTCTCGATGTTTTTCTTCACTGTAAAGCTGGTGGTGTGACTAGTCACTATATTTAATTTCAGAAAAATCCTTGGTACAGTCGGGTTTCAACTTGCAATCTATGTGTTGCAACAACTTGCAATCTATGCGTGGCAACTACTTGAACCACTTAAAGCTGAACGCATGGAAGGCTACGTTAGGGAAATTGCTATCTGTTTGATAGGGAAACTGAAGCTGCTTAAGGTAGTGTCCCATATTGCAGTCAGGGCAGAAAGGATAACGCTGAAAGAAAAAAGCTGTACTTGACGAAAAATCTGTTCCGACTCGCTATATAGTTCATATAGCTTCCTTAGTTTCCAATATGATGTTGATATGAATGGATGTGCTGGGGAGCCTTCTGTGCAATTTTAATATTAGTCGGCAATATGAGGTTACTACATGGCTGTAAGAGAGGAGGTCTCATGCCGATTGGGACGAAACCTCAGTTGACAGTGCTTTGTATCTAGGAACATGGCAATTTTCTTACACTTCACGATTCATCTAATGTCATAAATAGTGTGTCGTAAATAGACATTAAGTTATTTGTGATTAGGTGATGATAGAATAAGAAACTTTTCTGTATTTTACACCGATTTAATTTGCAATAGATAATTTATTTACTATTTCGGAATATATCGATCGTATGCTATTTTTCTTCAACGAAGGTAGTATGCGGAGTAGGGCGAGGCGTATGTGTAGGCAGAGTAGGCAGCGAGCGGCGCGGTGTAGGCAGAGTAGGCGAGGGGCGCGGTGTAGGCCGCAGCCACGGGCGCCGTGTAGGCCGCCAAGGGCGCCGAGTAGCTCACCACCAGGGGCTTGGCGGCTGCGAGGGCCAGCAGGCACGAGAAGAAGAACTGAAATTAAACGCAATACGGCGCTAAAAGACCTGTCGGGTGCAAATAAACAGTAAACTGAGATGAATCTCAGAAGTGCCTAAAAAATCTAGATAAAAATCTGATGAATGTGGCACGAAGCGAATGAGGTATGTAAGACTATAGAGAGCTGGCGCTTTATACTCTCTTTTTACCCCGTTAGGGACTAGGCGCGATGATATGTATGTATGTAATAAAATCTTGGTATTTCAGATAAGACCCGTAAGTATTAAAAACGAAGTTGGATAAAGAAAGTCAGCGTTTTAAATTTGATATTTGCAAATATCAAATGAACAATGAGAAATTTTCCTTGTACATATATTAAAGATCACAAAATGTCAACTCACCAGTTTGAACATTGTTTAGGCTTTGACTGAGGTACTCCCAAGTCAAATGATATCTAGACACTGTGTGTAGTGAACTTTATAGTAAGCAGTGAAGGACGAGTGTACGCAACGCGAGGATACTTGCCCCAACGCGGCGTACTCTGCATTGTGATTCGTTTGCCTTAACCTAAGTGGAGTAAATAATGTTTGCAAGCGGTAAACAGATCCAGTAGTACGATACTGATATTTTTTTGTTATTCTGTTGAAATATAGGTATGTGTCAACTTATCGAATAGATATAAAAACGAGTTAAGGTTTCTATATAGAGTAAAATTCTACAAAGAAAATCTGTATCTTTCATCTTCATACATTTAAGAGCTGCGCTCTTCTCGGCATCTTTGATGCAGCCTTGTCCATTTCATTTTGTCCAGGGCAATCTCCTTGACCTCCCTTGAAAAAGTGTCTCTAAAGACACACTTTTTCTTTGATTTGACTGATGTAAGTTAATCTTCGTCATCCTCTCTTCCTCTGCCTTACCTTCTAAGATATTTTTATATTAAGCTATCATGTCAGACTGTCCGCTGCCAGACACACACGCTCCTAGGGTTGTCCACTTTGCTCATCAGAAGTTAATAATAGAACTAGGAGTTGTAGCTGACGTCTTAGTTCTAATAGATCCAGTCCCACCATGCCCGTGACGAACACCAACCTTCCCATGTGCCTTCCCGCCTTTCGGCATACGGAGCGAATCAATGCGATCGCTCAGGATGACAGCGTTCCGCAACTAAGGTTCCCAAACGCTGGCACTCTGAGCGCTCGCTACAAATTTTCTTGTCCCTCTCTATTTCTCTAGTTCCACTCTCCCCCTTATGGGGCTGGACATCACAGCACGGGGCACTTCGGTGCCGCACAGACCAGGTCGCAGATAAGGGGGTACCCTTATCTGCGACCTGGACGAAAGGTATTTCGTACCCGCGTCAGTAGTACTGTTTCCGCCTGGCGTACCACGAATGGGCAAACGCCGCTAACCGGGCCCAGTTCTCGCTCGACGAAGTGAGATCGTCGAAGTAGACCAGTCCCACCTCAGAGCGAACTGCCGTGAAAGCCCGTGACGAACAGTGAAGGGTATAGGTATGGATAGTAGCCATACGTCATTTTGTAGATACATAGTATTTTAGTTGTAGTAGCGAGTTCATCACACTAATATTCGCTGCCAGTGGATATCGAATCAAAGATCTTTGACCACAAAGCCAGACAGTCAATTATTGCCAAATTTACACCGAAGTCGCTCTGAAGTAAGAAGCCATACTCTTTCAATGCATTCGCATCTCAATCACATGTAGTCTGAATACAATTACGTTATAGATGTAGAAATAAAGGCATTTAATAGTTCACAATCGGACTTGATACATAATTATTTGAACAGAATATAACGCAACACGTGCTTACTATTCTAAAATAGAATAGAAAATAGCTTTATTGTAAAACTGTGTACATTTGTTACAAGATGTTAAATTCAATAAATATAAATCCCAACGATTTGTCCAATAAGGTTAGCTCATTGTGCGCTTTATCCCATTGAAAACAATACTCAGTGTGAATGTATTCACATTAAAAGACTGTCGTGTTCGGACGGGGGATGATGGAGTAAATAGTATACTTAACGTATTTAATAGACACGTACATCTTTATACGTGCATGCCGATGAACGTACTTGATACTAATAATACAGGATTTCTGACAGAAAATAGAACGGTTGTCTTCTAGAAGTTGTAGGGATGTCAAAATATCCACAATGCGATGCATTAAAATGAATAGTGCTACAGGTTACAAAATGTCAATATTATTATAGGGAGAGTAATAATCAATCTGAAACATGGTTTTATATGATGAAGAAAAAAAGGAGTTAGATTCCATATGTACAACTTAGCAAATTGTTGTGCGAAAATAAGCTAAAAAATACCAAATAGTAAGCATTTTTAATTGCTTCCTTTCCTCGTGTGCTATCCCGTTTAAGAAACTATGCGAGTGTATGAGACACCCTTTATAAATAGATTTAAAATAGATGTGTACATTAAGAAAAACATAGGTTTAGCATAAACAAATCAATTTATTTGTCAAATTCAACGGC
This sequence comes from Drepana arcuata, assembly GCA_016069955.1. Lineage (NCBI taxonomy): Eukaryota > Metazoa > Arthropoda > Insecta > Lepidoptera > Drepanidae > Drepana > Drepana arcuata. The sequence goes on along the minus strand of JACCPG010002154.1, from coordinate 95,023 downwards.
GCAGGTAGTAAGAGTAGGGTGAAGCGTAAGGGTAGGCGGAGTAGGCTGCCGCTACGGGCGCGGTGTAGGCAGAGTACGCCAGGGGCGCGGTGTAGGCCGCGGCCAGAGGCGCCGAGTAGCCTGCGTAGGCCACGGGGGCCACTCCTCCCACCAGGTAGTCGGGCTTGGCGGCCGCGGCGGCCAGGAAGCAGGCGAACACGAACTGTAAACAAAATATCAACTTAGGTAAGACAGTTTTCTTAAGATCTCAATTATAGTAGGTACATTGTCTCCAGGCGTTCATTATCAAAAATCCGTTGCCACTACAAAAGTGCTAAGTTATAAACTAAACGCCTATATAAATCAATTGGTTGTTTCTGTGTAACAATGTACAAAATGATCAAAAGAAAAATTCACGCTATAACAACTTCTCAAATTAACTTACCAGCTTGAACATTTTGTTGAGTAGATGAGAGTAGGTAGTTCAAATGAAATGATTAAGTCCGAAGGTGGATGTCTGTGTGATGTCTTGTTGAACGATGCACTGCGTTTTATACGTTTACCTTTTGTTTTGAAGTCCTTTGCTATGAAGAAACGACCGTGCCGTGCGTGCTCTGGATAATAAACTATAGTATCCACACTTGGAAATTCTTTCATTGACAAATCGATTTAAGTAGTATGTACATTAATTTTACATTGGTTTAGATATATATATATATATTATACCACTTAGGTGGCAAACATGCATGCGGTCCGCTTGATGGTAAGCGGCCACCGCCGCCTATGGACGCTTGCAACACCAGGGGTATCACTCGCGCTTTGCCGACCCTGCAGGAATCTTTTCACACCCTTCTTGAAGAACTCCATGCTGTACTCTCCAGAGAAAACCTCAACGGGGAGTGTATTCCACAGACATATATATATAATATAAATGTTATGTTGGTTTGTGTACGCTTCAAAAACTCAAAAAGTTCTGCACCGATCCTGCCGAAATTTTAGCATGATATATAATCCGCATCAAAGATTGTTTTTATCTATCTTTTGCATCAGTCACATATCCACAGCGAAGCGTGGCAGGGTACAGCTAGTATATTATAACTTCGTGGATTTATTTGCGTAGTACAACTTTGCTGCTTAGGACTAGTTCAGCCTGGGTGGAATGGCCAAACCGGATACACAACACTGCAATAATCATCTGACAACATTCCGTAACCAACTAGGATCTCCCGAATAAAATAGTAAAATAGTTTTGTTCAACCGTGCAACCGGCGAGACCGGCCCCCTATCTGCCGGTACATCTCTTTTATGAAGGTCGCTACATGTCAAAATCACATGGAACAAAAACTGTCAATGTGTAATTGTACTAACTGAGTTGAGTCTACCAACTGGGTGTTACCGTTCGACCATCGAAATCTTGGTACTTAGTTTTGTGTACCTAAGTATGTATGTAGTTTAGGGAAGTGACCGACACAGAGCCGATGTGACGCTAAATTTCAAATAGATAATCTAAATATATAGAATGTAGATTTTTTCCGTCACTTTGGCGGACAAGTACAATCCTCACTTCATTCAGTCTTCATATTTCTTCTATTTCAGTGTTCACGCCTTCCCACAAGTTCCCGAAGTGGTATGCTGAGATTTATAGTGACACATCTTCTTTTTACCGGAGGTTTATATACATGCCAACGTGACAGATGGCGAGTCCATCGCCGTTTTATAAGCACGACTAAACATACGCATTGGAATTTCATCTCAAACGTATGTAGCTTTCCTCCTGATGCGTTCCTTCGCCATTTAGGTCGTGGTGTGTGTAATCAACATATCGGTACAATGGGGATTAGTACTTGTAGTATCTGCATTACAGGCGACCACTCGGCCACCATGGCTGATATAATCTTAGTATTATCTACTATACTATACTTAAGAGCCGTGGTGGCCGAGTGGTTCGAGCAGTTGCCTGCGACGCAAAGGTCGCAAGTTCGAATCCCGACTGTACCAATGAGTTTTTCTAAAACTTAAGTACAGTGATTAGTCACACCACGAGCTTTACGGTGAAGGAAAACATCGAGAGGAAACCCGCATACGTCTGAGAAGAAATTCAAAAGGCGTATGTATAGTCGTGCTTGAGTAACGGCGATGGACTCGCCATCGGTCACGTTGGCACCTAATATACCTCTGGCGGAAAGTGGGTGTGTGGGTATTACCTATACACCTCTGCCTACCCCTTCGGGGACCCTTGTGGGAAGGCGTGAGGATATATATATATATATATAGTATTATCTAAGCCTCTACGATTTAAGACTTTAAGATTAAGAAGAAATAGCTATTTATTATTAGTAAAATAAGTAAGTAAATTCGAACCATAACAATTTTTTTCAATATAACTGATACCGACTACCCCCATTATTGACGGACGTCTGGTCTAGTAGTGAGCTATTGAATGCGAAACTTGAGGTCGCGGGTTATTCGCAGATATTTGTGTGATGGATACGGATAAATATTATATCTAGTAATAGTATATAAGTAAATATATCGTTGTCTCGTTACCAATTTGTATGGAATTGTCCCCAAGTATTTATTTAAGGTATTATTTTGCGAAAGAGCTATTATGTGTAAGTTTAGAGAGAACTGGCGCTCTATATTCTCTGCCTACCCTGTTAGGGATTCGGAGTGATGATATAATGTATATGTGTATGTATTATTTCCATTCGTTAGGTTTTTATAATACAAAGGTGACAAACATTCATATGGTCTGCTTGATGGTAAGCGGTTATGACAACCAATATGAGCAATACCAGGGGTATTACTCGCATGTGGCTCTCCCTTTTTAGAGTGGATTAGTGCTACCAGCAAAACAATACGCTTATTGCCAGCACAGATATTGCTTGCTTCCAGAACGCATTGTCCGTAAGACTATCCAGGAGAAGAGCTATTTGAATATTATCTATCTGGTCAGAGTACTATCACATTCGGGGAACTCCAATTTGAACCTAAAAATGCCATTGTGTCGTACAGCTACCCGGCTTGGCTCTATCCAGCTGCTCTTTTAACCTGCAATGGGGATCATGTAGAATTGTGGAAATCAACCAACATACGAACTAGTTAATTGTACTTAACTGTGTTGCGCATTATTGCATTATTATTAATGCGACACCATACCCATACTTTATTTATTTGCACAAAAGTATTTTACAATAAAAGAGCCGTGGTGGCCGAGTGGTTCGAGCAGTTGCCTGCGACGCAAAGGTCGCAAGTTCGAATCCCAACTGTACCAATGAGTTTTTCTAAAACTTAAGTACAGTGATTAGTCACACCACGAGCTTTACGGTGAAGGAAAACATCGAGAGGAAACCTGCATACGTCTAAGAAGAAATTCAAAAGGCGTATGTATAGTCGTGCTTGAGTAACGGCGATGGACTCGCCATCTGTCACATTGGCACCTAATAAACCTCTGGCGGAAAGTGGGTGTGTGGGTATTACCTATACATCTCTGCCTACCCCTTCGGGGACCCTTGTGGGAAGGCGTGAGGATATATTATTATACAATAAAATATTTGTAATTCAATTCGTGTGCAACTTGATTAAATAAAATAATGGAACCAATTGTATGTAAAGCACATCTATTTTAATCATCGATTTAACTGTTTATCTCAGTAATCAAATCCACATTGTAGGCTTTTAAATCGTTTGCATTTTTAACAAAGATCATAATTAAAGCTACTTCTTCAGTACAGAGGTAGATTTTTGTTTTAATTTATTCATAACATGGATACTGGTTCCAATACATTTTCTATACATCAAATCAATATGTTTCCTGACTTAAAGCTTATTGTCATGTTAGTGTTACAACTTAATTTCATTGCCTTCGAAGTTTCTGGAGGATTCTATAGGTCTGATTCATATCCGATACCATATTACAGTAATAATTTTTGGAATGAAAACAATTACGTAGAATAAATAAATCAATTTATTTGTAGAATTCAGCGACGCAGGTAGTAAGAGTAGGGTGAAGCGTAAGGGTAGGCGGAGTAGGCTGCCGCTACGGGCGCGGTGTAGGCAGAGTAGGCCAGGGGCGCGGTGTAGGCCGCGGCCAGGGGCGCCGAGTAGCCTGCGTAGGCCACGGGGGCCACTCCTCCCACCAGGTAGTCGGGCTTGGCGGCCGCGACGGCCAGGAAGCAGGCGAACACGAACTGTAAACAAATATCAATGTGTTAAATCACAATAGAAATCTCCATAAAAGCTCACCTCTATTCATATACATAGAGGTCTTATAATACTGTAGGTACTATTGGTATTGATTTGGCTGCTTATGTGATGCTCTAAAAAATTTTTATGAGCTTTTCATATACATTCCAAATATGATAACCACTTAAAGCAATATATACTGCCTGTTGATTTATTAATAGTATCCTAGTTTGGTATCTGCATTGGAATCATACCATTTTGAATACTATATAGAACCGATGACCATCTTAGAAACTTAAACGAAGTTTTTACACAAAGAGAAGTTTAGGTACGTTGTGTCACTTACCAGCTTGAACATTTTGTTTGGTAGGTGAGAGTAGTTTAGTTGAATCAGTCAAGTCCGTAGGCGGATGTCTGTGTGATGTCTTGTTGAACGATGCACTGCGTTTTATACGTTTACCTTTTGTTTTGAAGACCTTTGCTATGAAGAAACGACCGTGCCGTGCGTGCTCTGGATAATAAACTGTATCAACCAAACTCATTCTTACTATACTCACTACCTACTACTTGACGGCCGTCTGATCTAGTGGTTAGAGCTCCAGACTGCAAAACTTAGGGTTGCGGGTTCAATTCGCAGTAAGGGCAGATATTTGTGTGATGAATACACGAGTATTTGTACCTTAGTCTTGGATGTCCCTATGTATTTATGTATATATCTATCTGTATAAATAAATATATCGTTGTCTAGTTACCATAACACAAGCTTTGCTTAATTTGGGACTATGTCAATTTGTGTGGAATTGTCCCGAATTATTTATTTATATTTAAAATTACCTAACTTGGGCTTCATAATGATGTTAAAATGGTTCTGTACCATTTTAAATGAATTTTCTTACACAGAAAACTTCAGAAATGAACCGAGATGCAGCTTAACCAACAGACAATATGAACGATACAGGGACGTCGCATGTCACAAATTACAACGCCATTTGTGTAACCCGGTGACAGAAACGATATACAATAAACTTAATTTGTTGACATGTACTAGTTCTTTTATATAAGCTTAAACCAACATCAAGATATAAATTGCTTATATCTGGATACGTTACGTCGTCGCTATGAAAACAATATTAGGGAACTTTCTGAACTTAAGTACAGTAAGTGAGACCACAAGCTTAACGGTGAAGGAACACATCGAGAAGAAACCAGCTTAAGTTTCAGAAGGAATTCAAAGGCGTAGGTATAGTCCTGCTTGAGCTATGGCGATGGACTCGCCATCTGTCACGTTGACACCTAAAAGCCTGTATGTGGTGTGTGTGGGTACTACCTATACACCTCTGCCTAATCCTTGGGGGACCCTTGTGGGAAGGCTTGAAGATATAGAAATATATAAATACATACAATGTATAATTAGTTTAGTAGTAGTGTAGTATTAGCAGTATAAAATAGTAATAATAAAGTATTTTAATATATACATAGAATATGAAGAAGAATCTTCTATCTGGATAGACGTCTACATAGAGAAAATAACCTGCTGAATAACTAGTAGTAGAACCTGACTATTTGCAAGCACTTCTCTCAGAAAGCGGATAGTTTATGCACAAAGGGTTTCGTGACTTTAACTGTAATTTTCGCAGTTCGATAAGTGGTTGTAATTACTCTTGATCGTACGTCGAATGCGTCTGATTTAATGAAAAAATCTATCAGGTACTTAAAAGTCGAATGTATTAATTAAGGCTATGGCGAGAAGCAAATCTAATTTGTTAATCATTTCACTCACACAACATGTAAATGTTAGTATATAAGCATTGCCGGAAATCATTTCCACATTGTTTTTGCAACGATGCTGTTTAAGGCTGTAAGTATTTGTTTTTGACATTTTACGTTTGACCTGTTTTTGTTACCTCTCCACCACAACATGTAATATAATTTTAATTACAAGTCCTATTTCACATACAAAGATATGATAAAAGGCAACAGCGTTATTAAAGTGAAAATCTTTTTGATAGGCCATATTTTAGGGCTAAAAATAATTTTATTATTAACCTGGGTGGCCGATTAGTCTGAGTAGTCACTTGCAACACAAATATTGTAAGTTCGAATCCCGACTGCACCAATATGTTTTTCTGATCTACTTAGCCACTACACTGAAGTCATTCGTTACAGTGTTTAATCAGTCACATCAGAGGCCACATTTACGCACATACACAGGCACATTTACGGTGAAGGAAAATATTGAGAGGAAGCATACGTTTGAGTAGTAATTCAAAGACGTATGCATTGTCGTGCTGAAGTATCGGCGATGGACTAGGCATATGTCACGTTGGCACCTAAAATATATCTCCACCGCAAAGTGGGTGTATGGGTACTGACTACACGCCTCTGCTTAGCCCTTCGGAGACTCTTGCGAGAATGGAATAGATACAAATAATTTTATGAAACTAATAAAATGGTATTATTTGTTCCGTCCAAAATCATTAAAGAATTATTTTGGCAGTAGTATCTATATCGTCAGGACGAGACGAAATGAAGAAAGTAGGTAATGAAATGTAGGTATAGGTAAATTTTTATTCAGGGACTTAACTTGTCACTGAGTTCATTGACGTCTCAATTGAGAGCACGCAGTCCGTCTGATGTTAAGTGTAACCTCTTCCATAGATGCTTGTAACAACAGAAGAATGGCTCGTGCGTTACCGAATCTGCTGAAATTATTTCACTCCTTACTTGAAGAGCTCCGTAAACTCTCTAAGGATACCTGATCGGGGACTTCAGATATTATATTTATGACAGGTTGACAAATGAAAATTTACTTTGTATTGCAGTGGTTGGTGTTTTTACTGGTAAGTGTAGTGGCGGTGACAGCTGGTGTTATGCGGCGTGCGTATGCGCACCAACCAGGCGTCCCAGTGAAGATTGCAAAGCCACTCCTCCTCAGGCCAAATATGCGCGTGTTTAAATCTTGAAATGACACACGACACTTCAGGTCCATAATAAATGAATCCTTAATTTGCTAATTATATTGTGTTTAAATCCCATCGCATAAGTTTTGTTTTTGTCGATGCATTTGCCATTTTTGTTTTACCACTTTTGTTTTACCAAACCAGACATAGGGATATCAATAATGGCCGTGGTGGCCGAGTGGTAAAAATGTGTGCCAGAAGTCTACATATAACACTCTGCCAACAAGTCATACAATCGAAATTGTATGTCTATATGAAAACGGAGTCTAACTTGAAGATCAGAGGTTAACATTTTACTTCAACACAGAATATTACTGAAAATAAGTTTTATGGAAGCCATGATCGCCGTGTGCCCAGAGCTATGTATTGAACTGGTTAGTTAGCACACTTCTAATAATAGTCGCTTAAAAAGATGGTTATGAACCTGAATATCCAACCAGGATATTAAAAATGCAAAGAAAGGAGGACATTCTTAATTTAATCTGGTCCTTGATTTCTGAGATACAAATATAAATATAGAAAATTTGAAGCTTTACCTTTTGGAGTTCACCTAACAAATATCAAGCAATTTACCTTATATCAATGAAGTTTCTCGAACTAAGTGTTTATATCACAACAATACAATAGGTTTAAAAATATCACAAAATCCGTGAAGCGAGTCCTTGAACTAATGATTTAGTAGCCAATGTAGTCACAAAAGGCTGTACGTGAGGATAATGTTAATGTTCTGGAGGAGGATATTACTTGAGTTATCCGGTTCTATGCCCGTATAATGTATGAGTTGCATACTTGACCATTGTAGTATAAAAAGAGGATGATATACGATCTTAACTATACTCCAAGTGCTCGAGTCTTACGCAGTGGTCAACACGAACAACAATCTGCAAAATGTTCAAATTCGTAAGTAGTTTTTTTACTTTATGTATTTATTTTATAATTGTAATATAAAAATAAGTGCTTGTTATATACATCTATAGGTTATTTTTTTACGATACGCTTTACCGATAGGTTTTAACTATATTTTCCTTCACCGTAAAGCTTGTGGTGTCACTAATCACATTCAACTCATTAGTACAGTCGGGATTCAAACTTGCAATTTTTGTGTTGCAGGCAACTACCCGAATCTCGTTTAACATCACATAATGTAAATTCAGTAAAATAAGTTAAAGTACAAAAGTTAAAATCCATTTTATCCAGGTATTTGGAATGTGTTCCAATGGTTTCAGGCACATTCGCAATGTATTCTTAAATTCTTTTTAAGTCTAAGCCATAAAACGCACATCTTATCTAAAAAATTACACCCTCATTATTTTTAATTTACAGGTGCTTTTTGTCTCTCTGCTGGCGTTCGCGTCGGCCAAGCCGAATCCCAATCCCCTTGTGTTGGAGTACCCCCTTGCGGCTTACTCATCTCCCGTGGCAGCGGCCTACAGTGCACCAGTAGCCTACTCTGCCTACAGCACCTACACGTCTCCAGTCGCCTACTCTGCGTACACATATGCCTCGCCCTATGCCTACTACGTCCGCTGATTTTACCGAAAACGAACATTAACTCTTGATTATAAGCCCGAACTGTATTTGAATGAATAAATGTGATATATTTATCTGTGCAAGATTTGTACTTGTATCAATTGTACACCTTTTGCAGATCTTATTTAGTCTTACGCAACTGATAGCCGATATAATTTTGTGGATTGTCAGCTATTATGGGTCCCGAATTTCTTGGAATTAAATGAAGTTTCAGTCCCAACATAATAATAATAATAATTTTAAATAAAGATTAATAATAATATATACCTTGGCACAATTCCACAAATTGACATACCCCAAAATTAAGCAAAGCTTGTGCTATACGATTACAACGTGTATTACAACGATATATTTACCTATATAGATAGATATATGTATATACATAAATACATAGGAAATCCAAGACTAAAGTACAAATACTCGCGTTCATCACACAAATATCTGCAATCAGCGGGAATCAAAGCCGCGACCTCAAATTTCGCAGTCAGGAGCTCTAACCAATAGACCAGACGGCCTTTTGTGGCCGTTTAAGCCCGTCTAACAATGCTTGGCTTATCGTTTGGGATGTGATGGATGAAGAAACATTTATACTCCTAAGCACACACATCGTCATGTCTATTCACTTAAAGGTAAGCATAGGGTAGAAGGCCAGTTCTCACTAGCCTGTCCCACCATAATACAGTCTAGTCCATCCATAGTATAGCCAACAGAACACATCGCTTCAGCTTAAAACAATTTACTTACATGATTTTTTTAATTTGTTTGTTTACGATAAAGCAACAAACTTTGCTTTTTATTTAAAGAACCAGAAAGAATCTACATATTAAAAACCCACGTCCCAGGTTGACCACAGGCTTTGTCACGTGGTTTTAATTTTGAGTTGATATAGAAATTTTAATATATAGATTTGATATGTTGCTAGTAAGAACGAGGAGCTTCCTTCCACGGAAGCTTAAGTTGTGGAACAAACTCCCGCGGAAGTTTTCGCTATAGAGGTAAAGGATGTAGTTCTTCAAGAAGGCTGTAATGAGATTTGGCATGATGTACTCCTTTTGTTGCAAGCGTCCAAAGGCGGCTCTAACCGCTTACTATCAGGTAGTACGGTGCCTGTTTTCCATCCCAGTGGTTTAAGAGTAGTTAGTCGTGTGCTTTCCTCTGACGGAAACTACAATAGCTCGATCGATCCATTTTCATACATCTTTGTCAGACCTTCAAACAAAGAACGTACCGATGTTATAAAATAAGCCTGTAAAATTTTCATTGTACGGTAAAGTTGTAATACAATGATTACAATAATTATTGTAACAACTGTTAGCTCGTATTTTGGCGTTTGTTATTTAATGTTTAATTAACACCGATAACAATGCTGAGGCTATTATGTGACATAAAATTCTCATAGTACACATAGGTCCCAATTGTTACAAAGCCTCTTCTTTGGTGAAACACGTTTTAAGTTTCCACCCTTACAGAACTATTCAGAGAGAAACAGAACAAAATACCATGTATTTATAGGATGCCTTTCAAAATATTGTATTATGCCATTATTAAGTAAACACATGCATAATTGAATAGAGGGCATAGAGTTTTGAATAATACACTCTCGTGATTATTATGAGCTAACAGACTGTACGTCATTCATACCTGGTAACCTAGTTAAGTTCAGGGTCTATTTTGATATCGACCTACATTTGTCTAACGATATTAAAAAGTCTACCAGCAATAAAAAAAACTATAATCATGTATAAGTTTTATATAGGTAGCAGCCTCCTTGATGATCAAGGAGTTGATTGATGAAATTATTTATGAAAAAAGTCAAGACAAAAATGAATTAACGAACGCGCAAAAAGAAAACTTATATCATTAATTGGAATCTTCTACGTTTAAGATTAAAAGAAGTTAACTTGTGGCCTCGTTAATAACGATTAATTTTGTCTTGACGCTTTCAATGAGTAAATATTAAGAATATTTAAAAAACGTCATTACCTAAACATATTATTCTGACTGAAAATGGGCTCGATATATATTGAGAAACTCATTTCTGCTACATGAGATAAAGTGATGGGAGATAAATAATAATTATTTTAATTCTAATAAATAATATATATCGAACGATTCATTAATAGGTTACTCGGTTGAAAATTGTGAGCCATTCAATAAGTAGCCAACACGTGTAAGCATAAGACTAAGTCACGTGATAACGCCCAGTTTTATTTGTTCAACTAGTTTTGCATTCACAGTTGACTGTAGAACGTATACAAATAATGCGCTATTGTAAGATCATAATAAATTAGATTCCACATCACATGCCTCGCACAAACAAAAATAATATCATCAACATAATTAAGAACAGAATAACATTCCATCCACATCAAAAGCAATCCTTAAAGCTAACTATTCACTTCGAAAATGTACTCCTAGAACACGTTAATGAATTCCCACTCTTAGGTATAATAATAGATACCCATATCAAATGGAAACAACACATTCAAAAAATTAAATCGAAAATATCTCAATTTGTATATGCTCTCCGTGAAATAAAAAAATCTACCAACTTTCAAACTGCACTCAATTTATACTACGCATACGCTTACTCGTGGTTTAACTATGGCATTATACTATGGGGAATTAGTACAGATGCGCCATCATTATTAACCTCACAAAAGAAACTTATTCGCATTCTAGCCAATATCAATAACACTGAAAGCTGTAAGCCTATCTTCATAAAGTATAAAATACTAACCTTGACATGCATATATATATTGGAAATATGTAAATTCGTTCGTAAATACCCAAACTTTTTTACTAAAAATGAAAATATTCAAAGAAAATATACTCTAAGACGCGAAAACCATCTGTTACTACCTCCCTCACAATTAACTCTACATTCAACAAGTCCTCAAATAATGTCTATCAAAATATATAACATGTTACCTGATAATATTAAAAAAGAAAACGATATAAATAAATATATAAAACTAGTAAAAACATTATTGAACAAAAAAGCCTACCTACTACACTATACAAGAATATTTAGATGATAAATTTAAACAATAAACAATACTTAGGTATTGTTTATCACTTATTCACCATGTATTATACGATATATATATATATATATATATTTTATTATTAAACATAAAGTTGTTGTCATTAGTTATAGGGATTACATTATAACATTTAATTCTAACTAGCCTTGATCTCAAAACATTTTAAATTTTAATGGTATAAATGTTATCATAATTTTAAGTAAATTTAATTATTTGAAGTATGTATTAATTTAAGGAATAAGAAAATTATTGTGTTGCTACGCCCATCAGGGTATATTGTCAGTTTATAAAAATTGTAAGCTGTTGCAAAATATTAAATAAATAAATAAAGAATTCGATTATCACTTCGACGATACACTCAGGTCTGTATCGAGAATATATAACCTCAAGCTTCTTCCCCAAGGATACGAAGATGTGTATTTTTAATAGTTCAAAGATCGGTAGGTTTAGACTTTTAACGATGTTTTTATTTAAACAATATTTTAATCGATCCGAATATGATCTTAAATGCCTAATCGTCTGGGTCTGAAAAGGCTATGCTATGTGTAAGAAGACATCTAATTACTAACAAAAGAAAATATTTAGAATCCACTCTTAGAAATGTAGAGCAAACGAATAAAGACTAAATACTCGGATACTAGACCACATTTTACACACAAAGCATTACACTGCATTTGGGTTGTGATTCAGTTTTTCTGGAATACTCTATGATCAAGTTTAATTATCACTTATTGATGATACTGTTCAATAATAATTAAAGAGATAGATTCGTGACAATTAGGCCTACAATTCACGCACTCCTGATGTACAAGTGTTCGTAATGATAGAGATCAACATGCCTTCAGAGGCAATGAAAAATACAAGTATATAAAGCGGTCCAGCCCTTTTAGTAGAGGAGAATAATAATTTCAAATGATAACCAAAATAGAACCCAGGATGGGGATATTTACAAATTAAATCAGATTAAGGGGTGAGTAATCAGAGGTGTATTTACTATATTATTGACTTTTCACCGAACTACATTAAATTGCAAAGAATTATGTGGTATCTTAATGTTATTTCAGTGTATGTGCTAATTGCCAATTTACGGAATGGGATACTAATTTTATATTTTATTTATAAAGTTTAATTATAAACTTTTACAACATCACCGATATAAAAAGTTGTATGTAGGTATGTATTAATTTCCTAAAGCATTTTTATTTTCATGGGCTTTTTTTTTAAGAATATAAGTAGATAATAAATTTTTCTCATCGAGACGAAGTAGTCGTAGCACCAAACACATTAAGGATAACATTGTATATCCTAAGCATGTACGCTGAAAACTTTCTTAATCGCATATACTTAAAGTGGGGTACCTATTGCGTCAACGTTGGCTTTGTTCATTTGAAATCAACAGTTTGTTAGAACTTTCCACTTGTGAGAAAACATTTGAAGGTCATATGCAGATCACGGTAAATTATCACATACTAATGCTGTACTGACATAAATCTATACGAAAGTAGAATTGCCATGGTGGCCTATTGATTCGAGCAGTTGCCTGCAACACAACTATTACAGGTTCAAATCCCGTCTGTACCAATGAGTTTTTCTAAACTTAAGTACAGTGATTAGTCACACCACGAGCTTTACGGTGAAGGTAAACATCGAGAAGGAACCTGCATATATTTGAGAAGAAATTTAAAGGCATATGTATAGTCGTACAGGACTAACGGCGATGAACTCGCCATCTGTCACATTGGCACCTAAAATATATTTCTGTCGGAAAGTGGGGATGTGGGTACTGCCCACCTCTGCCTATCTCTTTTAGGTACCCTTATGGGAAAGCGTGAGGATATAGAATTATAGAGTATATAGAATTGAGTAAACTTTATATGTATGATACATGTTTATGATCATCGCAAAACATATTTGAGATTGTGACTACATGCAAGAAGTTTCGATAACAATATCTTATAAATATAATTTTCTGATCCGAAATTTTTGTATTAAATGATAAACAGTTCTTTCTTTTCCATCTTCTTTTTTATTAGAAAATTAAGGCGACAAGCAAGCATGATGGTTATGTATTAGGTACTATCTGCGCGACCGTACAAAAATCTTTCACTTCCTTCTCGTAGAAAGAAAGAAAGAAAGAAAGAAAGAAAGAACTGCATAATTATACCTATAAGTAACTATCTGATTGCTTTCAAATTACAATGAAATAACTATATTATTTCATGAGACTATGCGATGTAAGAAAAAAGTAATGTTATTGATAAAATATTTTATCTATAAGATGTTCGTTTTATAAGAGTTTATTTATAGAATTTGTAACTTGTAACTTGGTTGATGGAAGAAGTAGATATATAAAATGCACTTAAAAATTATTGTTGTTTAATTTTCTATAGGTACTGATTTATGAATAGATTTGCGGTATACTACACAATAAGCATGTGATTTCTCGTAGCAAACCACGTGGCGCATTCGTATGCTACTAAGCCGCTAACTATTGTACCTTCATACTTGAGTAAACTACTTCTCATAGAATGTTACGTATACCACCACTTCAGATGGGTTTTCTTGGCTGCTCTATTTTATTTATTATACATATAATATACATTGTTTAACGAAATAATGAAGAAAAAAATCACGCAACGTAGGTTTTCTATTATAGCATAGGTAAGATCATTAGGGAATGTTGCTAGTTAACCATTTTTCATTTTCAGTACTGTGTTACACCTCCCTTTACTTCAGCGGGAACGCTTGTGGAAAAGCCTCAGAATGCTACTGAAAAATGTTGGCCTACATTTTCTCTTCTCAATCTTTGCAAAAAAACTTATTCAATAGCAACCTTATCGCATTCTCAAACAAATACAATAAAGCACTAGGATTAGGATAGGGTGGAGTTGGCTTTTATGTAATATCGAAGCGTGTTGTCACTCTCAGATAAGCGCAGGTGGCAATGAATAATGTCTACTGCAGAATCTCGATTGTCCTCTGCGGGACGCCTTGCGCAATAGGGCCTGAGCGCTCTTAACCAATATTTTTTCTAAAAGGAGCAATTTGAAGCCAGTGAATTATTAACGTAAGCGAAAAATAATTATTTCTAGAATTGTAAAATTACAAATAATATTTAGCCTAAGTAGACCTCACGAACAACAAAATTTTATTAAAATTAAAAAGCTATGATAGCCGTGCTTAAAAAACGGCGATGGATTTGCCGGTGAAGATGTCTGTCTGCCCCTTCGGGTATGGTGTAGTAAGGCGTAATTATATTATAGTTATTCAAAAGTACGTTTCTTTTTAATATATGTACTACTTTATCAGTTCCGAATATAATCACTGAAAGATGATATGTCAAGAGTACAAAAAAAACCGGTAAGCATAATAAGGCGACTGCTGAATGAACAGAAAGACGCTCTAATTTTTTATAGACGTATGTAAGTAAATACTAAAATTAAGTAGAAAAATCCAGTTTATATGGAACTAGTTTTAAAAACGCCTACGAACTATTGCATCACGAATATTACATAAGAATCGAGCAATGCATTAATGGCTGTGACATTAACTTAACATGCAGTGTATGTACGTCACAACAAACCATACCTTTTGTCTCATATTACAGCTATTGTGCTCTATTTAAATGTAACTACTATAATTAGTTCATACGCACATACGCATATAACTCATTGTTTCGTATTTTGGGACGAAGGGTGTAACGTAACATGCATGCTGTTACGAGCTGGGGTTCGGGATAATAAAACACTGCGGCTAATAATTATTGAAAGCTACTATTTTTAAAACAAAAGCAATACCATTATAATACCATTAAACTGCATAAACACCTTTGCTATTTTTCTCTTTCTCATTGACCAATGAGTTTGTTTTTAACTTAATGGTGCTACAAACCACAAGCTTTAAGTTGAAGGAAACCAGAGTAGTTCGTACACGTTTGTGAACAAATTCAAAGATACAGGAAAATCGCCTATTACAACTTTGCCCACCCCTTCGGAAACCCCTTTGGGAGGGCTTGATAATATCGCAGATCGATCTCACGTGACGTGCCACGTGACAAATAATTATTTTACTTGACGCTGTAAACAATCTTTTGATTTCCCCAAGAAGCAAAGCAAACACGAGGCGCGCGTGGTGTTGGTGTTCTATTTTTATTATGTTATATTATCATTTAGCCAATGGTTTGTTGGGTGATTAATTTAATTTTATTTTTACCATATTATTGTGACTTATTCACTAGAAATTTGATTATAATAATTCCAAAGTAGGTACTGTTTCAATTTATAATTCATTTCATAATAGAACGTTTATGAACGAACTTTTTTTCATAGGGAATGCTTAAATAGATGTTTTTTATGACAAATAGTTTTGTAAAATATGGCTTCTAAATTGTATAGGTTTTCTTTTATCTACTATTTATATATGTAATTTGCCATGGCCAGCCAATAAATGGATATTGATGTATCAGGACAATCTCATTAACTCATCTGTAGGTTGTCAGCAGGGTGACCCTCTTGGGCCGGCCATATTTAGCCTTGCGATACATAATATATATAATATACCCTATAATTTCAAAACTAAATTCTAAATTCAATATTTGGTATTTGGACGATGGGATCCTGGGCGGTGACGTGAATTCGGTACTGTCAGAGCTCCAATTGATTATTTCCGAATTCAAGTCAATCGGGCTTGAATTAAATTTTTCGAAGTGCGAACTTTTTATCTCCGATCTCACTTCGGAGATTGAACGTTCCACTATTTCAAAATGTACCTCCCTGGCTCCAAATATAAATATTTTAGACAAAAATTCACTTCGCCTTTTAGGATCTCCTATCTTCGACGAGGCTTTCCCCTCATTTGCGGACGACCAAATTAAAAATTTCCAAAAATCATCAGACCACTTAGTCAAAATTAAGAGCCACATGGCTTATTTCATTATTAGGCACTGTCTATTTGTACCCAAATTTACCTACGTTTTACGTAGTAGCCATATGTAGAAAGACCGTAAAATTTTACACAGTTTAGATGACACAATTAGGTCTACCCTCTCATCAGTTTTAAATATATCTTTTGACGACCGCTCGTGGTCTCAGGCCTCCCTTCCTATTAGGTTCGGAGGTCTGGGAATACGCAAAATTTCCGATGTGGCTTTACCGGCTTTTCTGGCTTCAGTACATGGTGTGCATGACCTCATAGGAAATATTCTTATTACGTCACTTAGTGGCTGTGAGGTTTCGCACTTGGCTGAGGCCAGAGATGCCTGGATTATGGCATGCCCAAACACAGACGTTCCCCTTACTCCGCACATACAAAAACAATGGGATTAGCCTATCAGTAGGTTGGCCTATAATGCACTTCTCGATAGTGCATTAAACTCTGCTGATAGAGCCCGTCTCCTGGCAACCGCTAGATGGGAGTCCGGACTCTGGCTTCATGCATTGCCCTCCTTTAATATCGGTACGCTGTTAGATGATGCAACCTTCAGATTGTGTGCGAGCCTACGTTTAGGCGCTAAATGTATTGTCCCACATCGGTGTTACTGCGGGGATATTGTCAATGACTCCGGACACCATGGTCTGTCCTGCATCAGCAGTGCCGGCTGGATATCACGTCATTCCTCCATAAATGACTTGATACGCCGGGCTCTGGTCAGCGCCGGCGTGCCTGCTGTGCTGGAACCAGTCGGTCTCGCTCGCGGCGATGGCCGGAGGCCGGACGGTATGTCTCTGATGCCATGGAGGATGGGTCGGCCCTTAGTGTGGGACGCTACGTGTGTCGATACACTGGCTCCTTCCCATCTTCCTGTCACATCGGTGGCGGCCGGCGCCGCTGCTGCTCAGCAGGAGTGCCTCAAGCGCCGCAAGTATGCCTGTCTCGGGTCAGATTACATATTTTCTGCATTTGCGGTTGAAACTCTGGGGCCTTGGGGTCCTGAGGCTCACCATCTTTTTAAAGAGGTCTCGCGCCGTCTAGTCGAGACCTCTCGTGACAGGCGGGCAGGAACATATCTCGCTCAGAGAATCAGCATTGCTATCCAGCGTGGCAGTGCTGCTAGTCTTCTTGGCACGTTGCCTCGGGATACCGATTTGGGACAAATATTTTATCTGTAAGTAGTTAGTTTCAATTGTTCTTTGTAAATATTATTAATTGTTGTTATTGTAAATAAATAATGAATAGATGTTTGAATTTCGGAATCACGCCAAAACTGACTTACTGCAAATGAAATTTGTCACTGAGATAGAGAGAGTCTGGAGTAGGATATGGAATATGCTTTAATAATATAGATAAACAAATTTAACTCGAGTGAAACCACAGGGCACACCTAAGCATCTATATGATATGATCAAATCCGAACAATCCGTGCTCACTGTTTTGACAGTACAGTAATGTAGGACAGTGCACTTTATCCTGAAATATGCCATGTCCTAAGTTTAGATAATCCTGTATGTACAGATTAAAGTGAAAGTGAATATATTGATTATAACTTGTTTGGTAGGAAACGTTTCTATTGTTAGTTTTTAACACGTTAACTAGTAAAAAAAACTGTACGAGAGTGTCTAGACTAATAGAAACGGACGAGTATGTATGAAAAGGCTAGAAACTGAGGATGAAACGAAAGAGGATTCTAAGATCGGAGAGAGCTGGCGCTCTACTCTGCCTACCCTGTTAAGGAATGTCCGGGGACGTATGCATATAGTGTTCAAATATCTTAAAGGGAATTTAATCCTTTAATTTTTTTTTATAAGTATCTTGTTTTTAACTTCACATCATTTATCACACATTCCACGAATGCAATGATGCCAAATGATTATGCAGCAGATTTGACCAATAGTAGTCAGTCCAGTGAAGGATCTTTCTCCGTCAAATAAAATTCACATCACGCGTCCGTCAATGCCAGAGCCGCAGCCAGAGATTGCGCCACTGTGGTTGCAGTACACTATAAAACCTCCACGAACATCAAAGACCAGCATGAGTCCTGTTCCATCTACAGTACAACTAACTAAACATATCAAAATGATGAAACTTGTGAGTATTTCGTCGTTTCAATAACTTACAGCAGCTTTCAGTCGTATCTTTCATTAAATTTCAAAGATATATATACATATACATGTTCCAATGTTTAAAATGATTTGAATGATGGTCGCAATTTTTTTGTAATTTAAGATGTGTGATTCCATGTATGTATACCTATAAACTATACATTTATAATCCTTAAATAATCTTGTCTGGAAAAATTTACTAGATATTTAATAGAATCAGGTTATATTTTGCGGAAATCATATCGACTGAAAATCATAGTTTTGCCAATAAGTCAGACTATGGGAATTCTTTTAATTACTTTATGATAAATTCCAGATGGTTGTCCTCTCTGCGCTGGTCGCTCTTGTGGTAGCCAAGCCATCAATCGTGAGTGCACCCCTTGTGGCGGCCGCCCCTGCCGCCGTGGTCACCGCCACGAGCTCGCAGTACTACCATCGCATTAACAACGGCCTTGCCGCAGCTTATGTCGCCGCTCCTGCCGCGTATGCCGCCCCTTATGTCGCTGCTGCCCCTTATGTCGCCGCTGCACCTTATGCCGCCGCTCCCGCCGCGTATGCCTCTGCACCATACATATCCGCAGCCGGGTCGTACATTGCTATTTAAGTACAAGCCGATCCAACCATTGAACATGTGATAATAATAATAAATAACGCGATTATGTGTATATTACATAATATGAATTTTGAATTTTAGAATTCCTTATCCCTTCAAATGCCACAAAAAGTATATAATTATATGTATATACTGCTTCGTATAACAATAACAAACACCTCAGAACAATGGGTTCCTTGCCGTCGATATTCCTAGCAACGATGAGTTCCATGGTAATTTGGAGGTCGAGGTAAAGCTGTTGTCCAGGAAGCCAGGAAACAAAGTTCAATATTACATAGAATACTTTACATCGCAGCAGTAGCTGCATTTATACAACTCCTAAGTTTGGCCTTATTTGGACCTTATGGCTTGAAGAACCGAATACCAGTTTACTTTTTTACAATCCATGCTCACAAGCGGTTTGGAACCTCTCTGAGTGTACCGCTTGTAGAACGGAGACGATACCAACTGCTACAATCTACCGCCGCACCTCTCGCTATCGACGGGGAATTCATAATACCTTGGTACCATACCTATGGTTACCATACTTAACTCGCCGTGTGCGGTTTCAAGGGATTTTCCTTCCGCGGACGCTCAGGCTGTTGAATGAACTCCTAATTGAGTTTTTCCCTAGGGAGTACAGCTTAGAATTCATCAAGATAGGAGCGACTATTGCTTTGCCGTTGTTATAAAAGGCACTATTAAAAACTTATAAAATATTTAGCAATAAAAAATCTTAAGGAGCCAATTGACCGAAAGCCTTCATACCCAATATCTAAAAATAGTTCTTGTTTTGTACTCCAATTTGCATATTTATAGTCCATTAACTTGCCAATCATTACCTACCACTAGAAAATGTCTCAGTGTGACAGATTTTTCCAGAACAAGTGTCTACTAGTCTAACTTTAAAGGATTTGGTTTAAACCGGAATGTTGTTTGTTAACCTTGAACATGGAATTCGAGTGTTGCAACCTTATATATTTATCAGAACATTAGCAGCGAATTATAACAATAAATTTATGACTACAACACCATTCTGATTCACAAAATAAATGTCATTGTTCATCATAAGATATTTCAATTATGTATATATTAAACTAGCTGTACTCTGCGATTTTTTCGCAACTTTAAATTCGTGAACTAATATGAAAATTTCATTAAATATATAAAAAAATAAGTAGCTAGCTGTCCTGCCCAACTTTGCCTGCGTGAAAAGGTAAAATTTCCCGCAACACGATCGCACCTATCGGGATCAATTGTGAATCTAAACCATTCTCGAATCCACCATTAAGACAAATAGACACATTCGTCAAAGGACATACAGACAAACATTTATTTTTAAATATAGATACGTGCTATTAATTTGATATTAAAGACAGACATTTGTATTGAGAAGAAGTGCTGAAAGCTAACATTTTTCTATATAGAATACTAAAGATACATTAAATTTATAAAAAAAACATTATACACTAGCATACGATTAACACACACCAATTGGCAAGTGTGTTCTACTATTGGTCTACGTATAACATTATTTGTCTACAGTCGTAAAAGATAACATGATCATAGAAATTGGAGATAGGTTTCCTCTGTAAAAGTGAGACCCACCTTGTTGTATAACATTTGACGCTCAGTATCCTACTGTATCTTACAGTGCAATAGCAGCAAAATGGGCTGTGTGTCTTATTTGCTTATTGTATACTATTAGGCGTTGGATTTGGTCATATAATCAATCAATATAATTTGGATAAGACCTTTTTTAACCCAAAGACAAAATACTACACTAACACAGGTAGGTAGAGAGAAGAAGTAGAGGAGAGAGCCAGTGCTCTCAAGACTTAGGAATCTCCTTTAACCGAGTATTCATATATCATACCTCCTCGCTGGATTCGAGTATATTAAAGTTTATTTAAATGTGTAAGGCACCTAACAGAACTGTAACTATGACAGTTGCTCATCAAGGCTCATTGTTCAGGCAAATTTCAGTTGAATGCATCAATGCAGTCACGTCAAAGTCACAGTCAAGGTATGCAATACGCAGGCAAGCATTCCCCTACAATATTTGATATAGCTACCAGTAGTGACAATAATCAATAATTATGGGCTTTCAGGCGCTATTATAGATTTATTGGATAGATTATTATGAGTTAATCCGCTATAGTTCAACTCCTTTGCCTACTTTATTTTTCTGCTAATTTTAAAAGTGAGATGATGTATACGGATGTCGCGTCGGTAGCCGATGGGTGATAGCGAAAAGAAAACTATGTGGATACTACCATATGGGTAGTAACACACCTCTGCCTACCCCTTCGGGGACACTTGTAGGAAGACGATATATAATATTAAATATCTCTTCATAAAGACACCTAAAATTTGCATGGCATTCCATCGCAACCTTCCGCTGTAGAAACTTTACACAGCATTGTATGTGTATTCTAATGTATACAAAATTATATTACTATGCTGTACTACACTCTTGCTCCAACCATTAATTCCGTGGCCATGGTGGACGAGTGGTTCGAGTAGTTACCTGCGACATAAAGATCGCAGGTTCAAGTCCCGACTGGTCCAATGAGTTTTTCTAAATTGTGATACTGTGATTAGTCACACCACGAGCTGTACGGTGAAGGAAAAGTCGAGAGGAGACCTGCATACGTCTGAGAAGTAATGAAAATGTTGTATGTATTGTCTTGAGTAATGGCCATGGCCTCGCCAACTGTCACGTTGGCACTTAAAATATATCTCTGGCGGAAAGTGGGTATGTGGGTACTACCAAGACACCTCTACATCTACTCCTTCAGTGAGCCTTGTGGGAAGGCGTGAGCACATATAACTATGAATTTTTAATAAGGCAATGGTTGACCAAAACACTACAATAAAACGTATGAAGAGCTTAATGGGACAAGCTTTGAGTATCTACTGTTAGTATGCCTTTATATTTCGCGTATACCTAAATCGATACCCTAACCGGCCTATTGCTGACATTTTGCGCACTATTTCAACTACCAATTAATAGATATCTACCTACCTTAAATAAACCTGAGTTCAAAATATATAAAACCATTTCTGATATTCAGGCTGCTGATCATAAAATCTTAAATGTATCATCATCATACATTTTAGACCAGAGCTCTGATGATAAACATTTTTCTATATAATTTCCCAAACATTTGCCTTTGCAGAATTATGTCTAAAGACATAACCTCATTCACGAAATGCAATTCACTGTACATTTTTAATTGACTGCGTAATAACAAATTGAATAATGCCTTATTTGAAGGTACAATAATTCTGCTCAGGTAGTAGGGAACCCGTGCATTGGGGCAAATTCGGCTATTAACAGTTACAACTGATACTTTCCCAACTGCCCATCGGTGTATTATTATTCCTTGGACGTTTTCAATACGATTTTTGTAGCCATCAAGGTCCGCGTCCTTATACACCCATTGAACCATTAAGTATTCCGCGACACCCGCACCGTTGCTTCACTACGATGCAAAATTTGTTACACCTATATAAAAGCGAGGGCTCCATTTTCTATCGCCCGCATTATAATTTCTAAAGCGGACATGCAAGGGGTTCGCACCATGATTCAGACGGTAGCATCACCATTTCATTAATTAATAGAATTTTGTTAGCTTTATATAATATTTTTAGTATTGTATCAACTGTATTTAATGTGTGAATAACTTTCAGGTCGTAAGTTTAGCAGTATTGTTTGGTGTCGTGAAGGGTTCTGTGGAACATGGATCTCCAGTGTTCAGTGCTCCCGTGGTCACAGCCGCCAGTTCGCAGTACTTCGAGAGAACCTTCAACCGTCTGGTTGCCGCTCCTCCTCCTTTACCACCATTGATAGCCCCAGCACCTCCAGTATTTGTTCAGCCCGCTGTACAAACAAATGCTATACCATTCGGCCCGCCTATCATATCAACGGCCCCCTCAGCTTTACCAACAGCGCGCCCTAACATACCGGTATCTCCGTCAAATGTGCCCGACAACATAAGCCCTCAGAATGAAGAACCAAACGTTGCAATAGCTATTGCTACTGCCAACGCTGCCGCTCCAGTTGCCACAATTTTACTTCCACCATATCCATTTGGACCCCCACCAATTATCGGTTTTATACCTCCGGAATATCCTATCAAAGCTCCGGACGATAAAAAAGAATCTACCACCAAACAACCAACAGCAAAGACCAGTGTAATAACGACGGTGCAAGAGCCAGAAACCACCACACCCATACCTTCCAACAGTGATGATAATTTCGTACAAGCATTACCATCCAACGTTAACGTGAACTTCAAACAATATGGGCTACCTTTCACTCCACCTCAGTTGGGCCAGCCATTACCTCAGCCTCAACCTAACCGAATCCCGGTCCCTGTACCGAAACCGAGGCCGCAGAAGCTAAAGACATCGGTTGAGGTTGTGCCTGTTCCACTGGCGTATATTGCGCCTCCACCTATACACAAGCCAGCCTACAAAGCGATAAAAATAGTGAAACATGTTTACGCTTATGTACCCTCGACGAAAATGAAGATCATCATCCGGCCAGTTCCTTCAAAGATTCGCGCAGTTAGAGCGCCGGCGCGAGTTGTGACATTTCGAAAACCAGCACAGGCCAGATATATGGCCCGGTCCCAAGATGCCAGACCGTTAAATTCCAGAGATATCGAATTTACAACTCTTCGACCATTTAATAGGCCCAGCACGAAGCCTCCAAGGCTTTAATGGTCACCATAGTCAATAGATAGTGTAAATACACTTGTTAATTCATTAGCACATTGTAGATA
This sequence comes from Drepana arcuata, assembly GCA_016069955.1. NCBI lineage: Eukaryota > Metazoa > Arthropoda > Insecta > Lepidoptera > Drepanidae > Drepana > Drepana arcuata. The sequence goes on along the minus strand of JACCPG010002154.1, from coordinate 70,900 downwards.
CTTTTACAATAAATATTTATACTTTTGTAACAGTGTTGTATTATAATTCATTGAATAGAGAACTAAGCCTACAACTAGACCTTGGGAATAATAACACTATGATCAATAGGCATTTAGCATTATAAAATAGCAAGGTAAGTTCTAACTTGTAGTTATGAATCCCATTTGATACTGTTGATGTACAGTAATATTTAAAAATAACTAACATAAAACATTTATTGTGTAATATAATGTGCAAATTTTGTTTGCAAAGAATATTTTGAATACCAAACAAGTTCGTTGATACTTAGCAGAATCTGTTATATTTGATTGATGGATGTGAAGGGTCGTAAAGTACATATCTGCCAGAAGTTCGCTACTGGTGGTAGGTTTATATTTCTGACGACGATATAAACGACGCAATTAAACTATTATTTCTCTAAAACTTTGAATGGATGCTACAATGCTACAAAATAATGTTTATGCTGACAGAAAGAAGAATAACCGTAGTGACAGCATGTACTTAAGGCTATTACTGACGCGCTGAATAATAGCAATATCATTCATACCTACCTGCCTATCCTTCATTCGTACGAAATGAACGTGATCCACTAGCACACCTGTGAGTTTGCACGCATCCTAAAGCAATGCCACATAGATGAGATTTTCAGCTAAGGAGTTACTTCCCCAGTTTAATAAGAGATTTCGTTGAATACTTTCTGTATTAATATGGTACAAAATACTCTCAAGAAGAAGAATAGTCTGCGTGTCTTTCTGGTCTCCGCACGTTAAGTGACAGGGGTCAGGCGGCGGGCTGCCTATTACACATGAGGTTATTGATAGTGGTGATTTATCTTGAGATATCAAACTCATCTTCTATAAAATAAAACATAAAACATCAATATATAGTGAGCGAACAATTGAAGTGAATATTTAAAGACAGTAAAACTTTTTGGAGTTTTTATTGTAATATTATATTATTATTTTTTTTATATTACTGACGCCCTACTTGCCCTGTCTACCCCGTTAGGGACTCAGCGTGATATATGTATTAAATTAAAATAAATTGAATTTCTTATAATTCTTGAATCATTTGATTCCAGACCTTTGATCTTCTAGTACTTCCTGATCTTCCAGAATCTGAATTTGAGTAAATTTTATATTCGTATCGGCTTTATAGTTTTGAAAAACCGTATTGACTTTGAATATAATACTTTTAAACTTGCCTATTTATCGGCTGACTCATCTTGCTATTGATGTCCATGTGCGTCTGTATAATACTGAGTAATGACAGGAAGCAGTATACAAATAGTAGTCTTTGACAGCAAGCGCCCCCGCCCTCCGTCCCTCCGCTCACATACCTAAGACGCGGCCGACTAGTTCCGCGCGGTCTACAGTATTATTTCAAGCCTTCAAAAAAAGTAGTTGTTTCTTTCTTCTTTACAAACATCTTTTAAATTGACCGATGTTACTATTTTTGGCGAATTAATAGTTCTCACCGTGTATATAAAATGTTTATAAAATTTCTCAATTTGCCAATTTAGATTTCAGATACACAAATACACAGAATGTTATTATACTTGTGTCTACCACTTGGTAAAATATTCTAATGGACATAAAAGCTTACATTAATTATTTCATATCGCAATTGAAGCATGTTTGTCGCAAAAACATATAAAGATAATAATTTGATTATAATAATAATAATATATTTTATCCTCATGCTTTCCCACAAGGGTCTCCGAAAGGGTCTCCGGTAGACAGATGTGTATAGGTAGAAACAGCAGACCCACTGCCAGAGATATATTTTAGGTGCCAACGTCCATCCGCCTCTATCCATACGCCTCTGAATTGCTTCTCAAACGTATGCAGGTTTCCTCTCGATTCTCGATTCGTTCCTCCTTTTTCCACCTGTTGCCTCTCAATCTTATCTAATAATTATTATCTTCCCAACTCGCCACAGGAAACCCAAGAGGTGGGAAAAGAGGCAATAATACCCACATTTCACTAAAAATATGTATAGGTCTTAGCGGCGGCGTGACGGATGGAAAGTATATCGCGGAAACAACAGTTCCTTAGTATCTAGTGTCTAATTAGAAGCAGGTGAGGAACCGTTGTGTCGGATTTAACAAAGACAAATCAAACCGCCATAGTGATGCATAGTGCAGATACTGATGCATAATGATGCATAGTGATGCATAGTGATGCATAGTGACGACATGTTTGCTGGAGCTTTAAGGACCCCGTTCCCCCTCTGATGAAGCGATAAGTTGTATGTCAACAACGCTCCGTTTTTATATATTTATTAAGATTAAGTTTGTGTCCATGTTAAAAACATCTTTTGCAGTTATTATTTTACAATTAACAATTACATACATATCATCACATCGAGTCCCTCACGGGGTAGGTGGAGAGAGTAGAGCGCCAGTTCTCGCTCGACATTTATTAGTCTCTTCATACATGCTCGTTGATTACGAATCTTTTGACATTCCCATCTGTGAGGTCGATCGATTTGATCTAGGTAATTGGAACGTGGTCTTTCTCCGTCACTTTTTCCACGTACGTAAAGCAACGTAACATACTTTTCTTCATCCTTACAATCCCACCATGGTTCTCACCAGTTGCTTTGTGTATTTCTTAATCTAAGAAAGAAAATTTTCATTTCATATAATTTTAATCTTCATTAGGAACCGAATATATGTTTTGTCACTATTAATCTACTAATAGAGCAGATAGCAAGTTTTCTCTCACATCGATATAATCTGTAGATCTGTGGAATTTAGGATATCTTGGTTTCATACTTATAATGGGAGAATCTAAATATTTTAAACGATAAATAGTGTGCATATTCTCAGAATAATAATAATAATATATCCTTTATTGTACAAACACACACATTTACAAAAACAAACAGAAATGACAAAGAAAAACATATAGTAGGCACAATAGGCGGCCTTATCGCAAAAGCGATTTCTACCAGGCAACCCAAGTGTAGAGAGAGATAAGAAACAGAAAAAGAAAAGGTAGGTGTGACAGTAGGTGTTGAGAGGATGAAATAGAAACAATTATTATAATATATAAATAACAGGCATTCTACATAAATAAATACGAAACATATACTTATATAACATACATACAATAATATATACATGTATACATATATATAAACAAGTTAAAAAGAGAAATAGTGTTCAAATAAAAGCTTTTTGAAGGAGATTAATGTCTGTGCAAGTCTGATGTTCAGGGGCAACGAGTTCCAAAGACGGACAGCTTGCGCAGTGAAAGACTTGGAATAGGAAGAAGAGGTGAAGGTAGGAGTTTTAAGGACAAGTTCTCTGGTTTTACGGAGTAGGTGCAGGTTGGAAAAAAGAAATTCAAAGAATACTTCATTTATATCATTGGCAACTGTGTAGCATATATACGAGTATTTTATACAATGGTGGGTAAGATTAAAGAAATTAAATATTCACAACGAATGTTCTAACACCACAATACAATAATGTACATAAAACTGGTGCATTTAGATGAAAATTTTTGATCAAGTCCAAAGTAGCTGACTAGTCCGATGGAATGTTATCAGTCAGTGCAGCTTTGTTGTCGTAATGACGTGTCCCCGTTGCGTGCGCTGCGTCTAACGAGGCATTGCAACAGTGACGAAACGAAATACAAGGTGAATCTTACCCGATTTTAGTATAAAAGGTAATGTCACCAAACAGTGGACATCACACATCATTCTACTATCCATCAGCAGATACAACAACAAACCGACCACAATGTACAAAATCGTAAGTACCTCGGAAATGTACTGGATATCATCATTTTGATCGAATTCATTTAAAAGCACTTTACCCATTTACAGGTGTTCTTCCTTGCCGCCCTCAGCCTGGCTGTTGCCAAGCCCAGTGTACCGGCAGCGATCGTATCTCCATACGTAGCCGCGGCTCCGCTGGTAGCTGCACCTGCGCCCTTCGTCACGGCCTCCAGCTCCCAGTATGTGGCGAGGAACTACAACGGGCTGGTCGCTGCCGCCCCTCTTGTAGCTGCCCCTGCCGCTCCTCTTGTAGCTGCCCCTGCCTTTGCCCCTGCAGCCAGGATCGTAGCTCCCGCGGCAGCACCGCTTATCGCCGCGCCTGCCCCAATCCTACCCGCTTACGCCCGCTACGCATCACCTTACTTCGCCGCACCTTACTATGGCGCATCTGCACCTCTTGTCGCCCTTAAGTGAACTCAGACTGATAATTAGCACTGACTGATAACATTTTATACGAAATAAACACGACTTTTAAATAAATATACTCTCGCTATTTCCAACTGATATACCCATGTACATAGGTGCTACAGATTTTAGATTAGGTCAGATTTTATTTTTGGCATTAGATAAATTCACTCGAATTTACACAATTGACTGTTTTACAAATTAATATCATTGATTCAGACTTAGGTACTCTACCCTAATCTATACTAATATACAATTTGAAGAATGTGTCCATTTTTGTTGAACGCGCTAATCTCAGTAATAACAAGTAACCAGATTACAAAAATATAATTGCATTAGATAGCTCATTTATAGATGGAAGGATGGAAAGATGAAGTTATAGAACCACGCTACGACCAATAGAAGCGGAGTAGCAATGAAAAATGTTGCAAAAACAGGAGTTTACGTTTTATTCCATAAAAATATATATAATAAAACCACCACTTGTACATGAATATGAACCAAATAAGACTACTCTACTTTAATTTAACCCACGTGGACGACGTCACATCCACTAAGACCAAAATGCTCTCTCGACGTACGCTCATAAATGTTAGTTTGAAAGAATTACGTATGCATGCTATTGTTTAAAGGTTTGGTCTGATTGATTCTGGGGAGTTTCAAGGAAGTTTGAACCTTGACAAAACAAGAAGGCTGAACAAACAGTGAGCTTATATAAAGAAGCCACACACAACGTGGAGAACAATGTAAAGAGGCTGGCCTATTTCTGTACATTTGCGTTGATGTTGTTTGGTATATTTGGGCACGTAATCACTGAAACCTAAAAACAAAGTTGCTTGGATATGTGGATATGTGACAAATAGGTAAAAAAAATACATAGTACAAATAGTAAGCTATTAAGGCCCAATACACCATTAACAGTAAGTAATTCTACAATGGGCATTATATATAACCTCTACTTTCAGAAACATACTTTTAAAAATCATTGAAAGAGTCAGAAATCCACGTACAGATAAATTGTAAAAGATCCATTCCAAACTCACCCACATTTCCCAGTAGATACCCAGTAGTACCTTACCAATACCTAGAGGTATAAGGTACCAACGCGATAAACGTCGATGAAATTCTTCTGAGCCCTGTTATATAATCTTTTCCTGAACCGCAAAGCTCGGGTGGGTGCAATCGGGGTGACATCATTCGTTCAGAGCAATAGTGTTTGAAATGTTATTTGGTGATTTAGATCACGAGGCCTTGGCGACTTACGCCTCTACCTGTAAATACATAACTCGTCTGGACGTCTGTACTCTGTACGTCACTAAACTACGCCGCAACTGATTTTGATATAGGTACATATTTATCAAGTATTTGTATATGCGTCCGTACGCATGCTTTAGATTCACGATCACGCTACGTTTTAACCCAAACGACGGCGCGGCTTCTATTATATCTTAAAATAAATCGTAAAAGTTTCATAGAATTAGAGAAACGTGTATTTTTAATGCCAAATGTCGAACAATTGAAATAGCTTAGGGAATTTCTGTGTAAGTTAAAATTTTATTGTCTTATCTTTATATCCTCACGCCTTCCCACAAGGGTCCCCGAAGGGGTAGGCAGAGGTGTATAGGTAATACCCACACACCCACTTTCCGCCAGAGGTATATTAGGTGCCAACGTGACAGATGGCGAGTCCATCGCCGTTACTCAAGCACGACTATACATACGCCTTTGAATTGCTTCTCAGACGTATGCAGGTTTCCTCTCGATGTTTTCGTTCACCGTTAAGCTCATGGTGTGACTAATGACTGTACTTAAGTTCAGAAAAACTCATCGGTACAGTCGGGATTCGGACTTATCTTTAAATAAGGTTAAGGTCATAACTAGATATATATCACAATAGAAGCATATATTCTCCGTGCAGTAACTACCGCACTCCTATAGAATGTCAAATAGATACTATGACGTGCATAAGGTAATTACGATTCGTACTGACCGTGGTTATTGTGCTCCGCATAATATCCAACGCGTCCTTCAATCGTGAACCAATTTCGCGAAGGATATTTACATAATGGATATACGTAATAATAGTATGACCAAACCCTTATTCATTGTATAATGTTTGTGTTTTAAAGTAACAAGACTATTTCATATTAAAACAAAAAAACATTTTTTTATGAAACTCACTTGTACCTTTACTTTTTTATTATTATTTTGTAGTTAAATCTGCCGTTTATTTGTAATTAATTTCACAGCTTACACCCTTCCTTCCTTCCTAACCTTCAAATATCTCACATCAACGTAGCTTGGCTCGCATCAACGTAGGCTTTATTAGGAATAATAGATGTTTTCCCTTTCTTTATTCTGTAGACCAGGCATCATGTTGGAATTTATTTATGTCACTAGGACGAGTTGTTATTGCCGACGCCCGTCTTAAATCAGAAACTGAACTATTACATGTCTTTTTCTATACGCGTGGCAATGGGTATGCCCATTATTATCACATGCAATTGTTTTGAAGACGTGCAAGCGTAACAAACAAACATCACGACTGAGGTCTGTACGCAAAAAATTGAAAACTACTTAAATTTTTTACCAATACTTTTAACCATCATCAATATAATTTATTAAAGGAATACATTTTAGGAAAATGAAATAAATGGCACACATTTTAGGTTACAATACCAATTACTGTTTTCCACAAATAGTGATGGAATAATATGTTAACATAGTGAAAACTCGTATAATAATTTACAAAAATTGGTTATTTATTTGACTCAGTAAATGCTTTGCGTTTATTTATTACTAATATTGAATAATGACTTTCACACATTTTTAAGAAATCGTGTTAGATTTATGACTCGATCTTAATATATTTGTTTTTGTAAATAGTAGACGTTAGTGGCAGATGTAAAATAGCATTTTGTCACGGCGGTTTGACCGAAGCTCGAACAGTTACTTATGCTAGGAGTTCTGGACAAACAAAGGTACCGTTGGCAATGCTTAACAAATTTGATGTTATTGAATAAGATGAAAGGGGATCATCTTTCTGTAGATTGTCGTTGTCTGAAAAACAATATACCAATGAGATTCAAACATCAACATTCCACAAAGAGTTCGTCATCAACGTAACGACAGGGTCATCGCTAACATATTTATAGACATTCAATTATATAACACACTTATCGATGGCCCGCGGTATGACAGATTCGGTCATCAGTAGTGGCCGTTTGGACTCCTAATTGCGAGCGCATGAGTCCTGCCTAAGGAAAGTGAAAACAATCGCGACCCATAGGCGACGTAATGCTTGCAACAGTATGAAGTATATAACCACTTCTGATACAATCATCTATACACTATCACATCGACACTCGCATAATCGAGTTGTGTTATCAGTAACAATGTCGATATCAAGATTAGTAAGTGTGATTTATATAAGTTAATTGTATGGGTTTAATCTGAATCATGTCTGACTAACCTTTTCTTTTCAGGTTTTTACCACCCTCACTATCATAGCTAGCTGTTACGCTAGCGGGATAGGCCACGTGGTACCAGCCGTCAAGTCTTTCCCCATAGTACGATATGCACCATTTTACAATTTCCCGGGAGTGCGATCCATCCATGCAGTAGCCCCAGCAGCAGCGCCTCTACTGCCTGATCCACAACCAGCTCCAGTGTTTCCAGCACCTGCGCCAGTATTTCCGGTACCTGCACCAGTCTTCCCAGCGCCTGCACCAGTATTCTCGGCGCCTGCACCAGTGTTCCCTGCGCCTGCGCCAGTATTCCCAGCGCCCTCTCCAGTATTTCCGGCACATGCTTTCCCAGCTCCTGCCCCAGCCACTCTGTTTCCTAGACCGCTCCAAGCTCCAGTTTTACCTGCACCCGTTATCGCACCAGCAGTAGCCCAAGCCGGCCCTTATTTCGGTTCCTTCCTGCCAAGAATAAGTCAATTTGCTTCTCTGCCTCAAGCCCTGTTCACTCGAGCTGTACCGTCTGCGGTTTCTTTTTCTCCTATTGTTAGGCCAGTGGCTGCACCTGCTATTACATCTTTAACTGCTTATTCCCATGGCGTAGGCCCCACACCTTTTGTTTCCAATGCCGCCATAGCTCCACCACCGTACGCTGCGGTGAAACCTTTTCCCTTAGGCTCATTACCGTATCAGCCCTACGGTGTATCGCCTTATGCAAATTTGATACCAGCACCCTCAGTGCGACAAGGCGCGTGGAAATAGTCTAAACCTGTTAGTTAATCACCAACTAGGTTAATTTTTGTTTAAATATATAACAAATTGTTTAATTAAGTAGATTTGTTTTATATAAGACTGTTTTGTACTGATTTAATAAATAAAACTGTATTTTTCATAAAATATGTTAATTTCTTTTATGAAAAACCTTCTCTAAAATGTTATTTTCAGTAGATTACCTAAAAACATATAAATAATAATATATCATGACGCCATCCCATATGGATCCCTGAAGGGGCAGACAGAGGTGAGTAGTTAGTACCCATAAACCCACTTTCAGCTATTGATATATTTTAGGTGCTAACGTAACCGATGGCGAGTCCAACTCCGTTACTCAAGCACGACTATACTTGACTTTGAATTTCTTCACAAATGTATGCAGGTTTCCTCTCGGTGTTTTCCTTCACCGTAAAGCTCGCGGTGTGACTAAGAGCTAGCATTGGCAGAAAAAAAAAATCCACTGAAGTCGCTGATATATATACCTGCTTGTTAAGATCGACAAGCATTTCCCGGAATCTTGTATTTTGAAACAACAGAAAGTGAATTTCAAAAGTATTAACAACAGCATTTAATTTGACAGCGAATAAAGCTCGAGATACTCGTACATATCTGATTTGATACACCTATCAAACATATCACGCCAAGACTCTCACTAGGTAGAGTAGAAGAGCACCAGTTCTTCTTAGAGAAAATCAATGAGTAATTTTCACATCTCATTTTTTTGGAGTTTAATATAGACCATACGACTGAGAATAAATGGATGTACGAGTACAATCAATTCAGTTATATAACACATGTTTTCCTGGCGCAGGTAAGAATGACGCTTATGCCATCTGTGAATGAGGTTAGTTATTCAGTGTCTCAGTCTAATTAATTTACCAAAATCATTATTATCTATTGCTGTAATTTTATAAAAGCTAATGTTTACATAAAGTGTGGTATGATTTATTTCGTATTTATATTAGATCGCCACATTAAACTAAAAATTCTACTTGTCCTCGTTTATTTAAGTTGTGCCTAGTAATGTAAGCCAACTCCAAAAAGGGCAAAAAGGTGAATTACCCCTATTTGAGTAGGTACCGGCGTGGCAAGTGGCGAGTTTCTCGTTTTGCTAATTTCTAAGTCATATGCACGACTGCATATGACTTAGAAATTCTTCTCTGATGTCTCGGGGTGTTATCTCATCATGTTTTCCTCCATTGTATGCAGTGTGATGTTTACACACATAAAGTGCAGTGCCTTTGCACTTAATGTAAAAAAATATATTTTTTTATTGATGCTAGGGGTTAAGTCAGAAATTATATTGCGGCGACTACTTAAAGTCGCCCACAAAAAACCAAGAGTTCGAACAACTCAAATAGGTAAAAATATGTTCTTTTATAAAAACATCATTTTATTCTTTCTTATAAAAATACAAAAACATGGTTAATACAGTAGTCTTTTCTAAAGGAAGGTCAGTCAAGTATTCTCTTATTAATCTATCGGACGAACGCTGGGGCAAGACCATAGGCTGATCTAAGGTATGGTGACGGTGCATAGGGGAAAGGAGCGGCGTAGGCAGCAGCGGCTGGGAGACCGTATGGGGCTGCCAGAGGAGCAGCAGCGTACGGGGCCGGCACGACTGGACCGGGCCCTGCAATGTATTGGGCGTACGGCGCTGCGGCGTATGGGGCCGCGAATGGCGCAGCTACCAAAGGACTTATTGCCCTATTAACAACGCTGACTTGTGACGCGAATGGAGGAATATTCTGAGGTATCGCCTGGGCGTAGCCAACTGCAGCAGGCGCAATCAAAGGCGCAGCTAGAGGTGCCGCTAGGGCGGGGACCGATGCCACAGCACTGCATTCCGCTCCGATGGTAAAAGCCACAGCGATAAGTACGATCTGTGTGGAATGAAAAAATATTATTTACTAAAAGTTCATTCATAGGTAGTTAATAAAATACAATTTAAATGTAGGTACTTACAGATTTGAAAGAGAACATCTTGCTTGGTATGGTAGTAGACCTTCCTTGACGAAAAGAGGATGTGGTGTGTGTCTAACAAGAAAAAGTTATAGCCTTATATACCTTGTTTATTGTGATTCAGATAACGTGCGGCCAAAGTAAGCAATTTGACGTATTGCGGCCGACCACTTGGGATTCGCGAAGGCGTGCTTGGAGAAATGGAGCATATTGGGAAACAATTTGCTTGTGAAATTTTACCGGCAAAGCCGCAACAAGTGTGTCAGCGATGCATTGATTTGTTTTAATTAACTTGGTAACAACACACCAATAGTCATTCAATGCTTATTGTTTAAATACATTTGTAGTTTATCTAGTTTATTCTGAACTGATTCTTTATTTGATGAGGAAACTATACAACTGATCTATTAAACTGGTTTCTAGGTGAAAGGTGTTAAATGCGAAGATGGTTTTAGACGACTAAAACAATAGTTAAAATGTTTTTAAGCGAAGTATCACACGCCGGGTATCCGCTATTAAATAATAAATACCTTGTGACAATTCCACACATATTGACATAGTCCCAAACTAAGCAAAGGTTTAACGATATTACTCGTATATACCTACTTATACAGATACATTAAACGATACATTATTTATCAATATCCTGCAATCAGACAAAGTCTAAATCTAGATTCACGTTCTAGATTCAGACGTCGAGCTTCACGGTGAAAGAAATTATAGATACTTGTATACATAAAAAAAACAATCCAAGGACTTAATGCACATTTTGCCTCGAGAGACGGTGCCTCATTCCCCACCTGACACTTTGACCTCTACGACACCTAATTGTGTTTATATGAATTCATACCTCTGTGCCCCGCAGTTTCGAGAGTAAAATCTATTTTCATGCTTCTATACTATATTCACGCCTTCCCACAGAGGTCTCCGAAGGGGTAGGCAGAGGTGTGTGGGTAGTACCCACACACCTACTTTCCGCCAGAAATATTTTAGGTGCGAACGTGACAGATGGCGAGTCCATTGCCGTTACACAACGACTACACATACGTCTTTGAATTTCATCACTAAGGCTCCCTCTCGATATTTTCCTTCACCGTAAAGCGCGTGGTGTGACTAATCACTGTACTTAAGTTCAGAAAAACTAATTGGTACATTCGGGATTCGAAACGGCAATCTTTGTGCTGAAGGAACTACTCGAACCACTTGGATCACTGCTTTCTTTAAATGAGTCGGCCCGTTTATTAAGGAATCGACTACCCACAATAGCAGAGCAACAGTAAAATATTATATAATCAATAACCAATTGACACGTTGGCAAAACCGTGGGGCACAACTAGTGTGCTATAACTAAATAAACAACATCAAACAGCAATGACAACTTCCATTATGAAGCTTTATAAAGTAGGCTTTCAGTAACAAACTTCTATTGTTTGAATGGATTTCATTAAGAACCTTGACCAACTAAGTGAAGATTCTAAAACTATCCCATCACTACAATATGACAACAGTATAACATTATAAACTCGCCAATATAAACGCAATTTACTTTTCTTTTGTGCTGTTATATAACGTACAGTGAAATTAGTGTTCACAGAGCTCAAATTAGAATGCTTCCATTGTCGCGATGTCTGGGTCAAAAATTGCGGCGTCCACTGCGATGTCCTGCGCATTACTTAGCATACAAGTGCGTCGTTGTCTCGTATTATTGCTCAACTATATGAACAGTGGGTATAAAACGGAGCGAAACCCTAGAGACGACACAGTCCATCGGATTTTTTTGCGTTTTCACTTCACTCAGGAGCAGTCACATTAAATTCAGCAAAATGATCGCCAAAGTCTTCGTAAGCATCGTGCCCCGACGGCGACATTTTTGAATTATATGAAATCATATCAACAATTAAACGTTTTTGCGATTTGCAGGCTATCATGACCCTCGCCGCTGCTGTCAGCGCGAGCGTCTCACCGTTAGCGGCTCCTGCCGCGTTGGTTGCCCCTGCTATTGCTCCCGCCGCCTACGTCGCGCCCTACGCCAGCTCGTACTCCGCGCACACCATCAACCACGCCGTGGCCACTCCTGTTGTTGCCAGTGCCCCATATGTAGCCGCCCCCGCTCCTTACGTGGCGGCTGCTCCCGCACCCTACCTAGCTGCCGCGGCTTCCCCTTATCTCTCCGCCAGATACGTCTCCTCTCCTTACTTTCTATAAACGACTTTCGGTGATATCATTGCCCAGTGACTTGCTCTGACTGAAGCCTCCTAGTTTTACGAAGAATTATATTAATAAAACAATTGATATAAATTATAGATCTTTCTTCTAGCCTTTACTGGTAACTCGTAGATAATAATATCATATAAAATATCTGATTCTTTTCCGGTGCCAACGACCGATATAACGCCAGTTGAATAAATAAAAATAGAGAACACTTTGATCACAGGATTCAATATTTCGATAAAAACGAATAAGATACGCAAACCCGAGTACAAACATTTGGGGATGATATATATTCGTACAAACCGGTGTGCGATTATCTACATATATTTTGCAACTATGCAGAGCCGTGCTACTTTGTACGACTCGAATAGTAAGCTGCCAAGGAAAGTCGTTGATGTGAATATGGATTGGATTCGACATATAATAAACAATTCTAGGCAGGAGTCAGGTTCTTACAATAATATAATATAACGAAAAATGTGATGACATTGTAACATAAATCACGATTTGGAAGTGGCTATTTGAATGAGAGTCGAAGCATTCCTCATTTCAGCTGAATGACTTAATGCTGGCCCGCATATATCATACAAACCCAGAAACAGAAATATTCACAATTCAGTTCTTGCCTATCTTCTGATACATACCGAAAGAAAACCGTCAACCCTTACCGTCAACCCGGCAGACGCATAGACGCATAGGTGTAATCACACTCTTATCGCTGAAGATATATTTAGATGCCAAGATGACAAATGGCGAGTCCATCAATGCATATCATTCGCGACTTCTTTTAATTTGTTCATAAACTGATACAGATTTCCTAACTTTGTTTTCCATTACCTTAAAGCTCGTGGTCAGATAAATAAGAACTATACACGGGGACAGAAAAATTAATTAGTACACACCGGGGTCTAAATCACCACTCTTGATTTTGCAAGTAACTACATAAACCACTCTTATAACAGGCAGTTAATTCCCATTAAATTTTATCTAAGTAAACAAGTTATAAGTAATTACGGCTAAGCCATAACGTGTAAGCATGGACACCTGTTAATTGAGAGTAACTCTGATATGAAATGATAACATGTCAGCTGACTGCGTGGCCCGTGTGGGGCGTGTACCGTATACCGGCTTAATAGTGTCATTGAAATGCCCTCCTTACCGCGTGCACTCAGCCAACTACTGGCCAATTTTCATGTATGGACATTTAAGTCAACCTATTTAATAACATTCTAACTATGCAGTTTGATTGTACAATTTTGATAGATTTCTTATATTTATAAAATATAATATAAAATATTAATATAGAATTCTGATTGTCATGCTAATACGAATACGTAGATAAGGCCATAGTTATATGCATAACCTCTCCCGTCCGTGAAGCGGAGTTCAATTCGACCTATTCGACCGTTCCCCGAAAATAAGCTGCCAAGCAGTACCGAGGTTACAGCGACATAGCTACCTGATTTTAAGGGAATTCTTCGGTGAATCTCAAAAAAGTGTCGTGTTAGTACAAATTCATAACAACATAGTTTACCTTCAATTAATTCCTTGCCCTATAACCTCTGAACTGAAAATAACAGCGTACATCCATTGAGGCTATGTGTCATTTACACAAAAACTGTTCCTATTAACGAATAGGAACAGTTTTTGTGTAAATGACAATACTTCGAATAATATATAAGTATTTTATTATAGAAGACGTCCTTCGATAAAGACAATATTTCACTTAAAACATAGTAAGGCTTCCGTTATATCTTTGAATATATTTTATATACTATGTACTAGTAATTAAGAAGAGCAGGGCCTCCTAACACAGGCATTTCATGCTTAAAAGGAGACTCTGGTCAATAGTTAAAATTAATGTCAAACTTTGTTACTGAATAAATTATATTATTATTATTATTCTTTATTTGAAATAAGTCTCATATATTACATTTTTAAATATATATATAAAAAATAAAACATATTTAAAAATATAAAATATAGGGGCCCACCGGTATCGGGATCAGGGTCCAAGGTACCGGTGGCTAGGGTCCCAGAGAAAGAAACCTCCTCACAATACGGGCCGTTTCGAGCAGTACTGCTTTCTGTATCAGGCACTTGATCCAACCGTCTAACGAGAGCCTCTTGAGGTGTTGGTCGAGGCTCTTTGCCATTAGGCCATTGGCCGTTATTACTATCGGCACAATGATTGCAGAGTCCACATCCCACATACTGACAATCTCGTGAGCCAAGTCCAAATATTTTATTTGTTTGTCTTTTTCGGCTTTCACGAGATTCCCATCATGCGGGACAGTAATATCCACAATCATTGTGCGGCGCTCTAATCGATCTATCAGCACTATATCCGGTTTATTAGCGGTTATACACCTGTCTGTGATGATAGATCGATCCCAGTACAACGTGACATGACCATTTTCTAGAACTGGGTCGGGCGAATACTTGTAGTACGGCACCTCCGAGTCCATAAGGTTATACTTCAAAGCAAGTTGTTGGTGTATGATCTTGGCTACTTGGTTGTGTCTGTGTAAGTACTCACCGTTAGCTAGATGAGAACAACCAGAGATAATATGTCTCAGAGATTCACCCGGGCGGTGGCATGCCCGACAGATGTCAACCGTGCCGTCTCTTAAAATATATTTTCGATAGTTGTTCGTCATCATAACTTCATCCATAATTGCACAGACAAAGCCTTCGGTTTCCCCGAAGAGATCACCAAAGCGTAGCCAAGCCAGAGATGCTTCAAGGTCTACGTCAGGGCCATGTAGGGCCCGGTAAAAGCGACCATGGAGCTCCTTGCTTTGCCATATCTCCCTGCGATCATTGGTAGTGAGTACCACAGGTTTACGCCAGTTCTCTTTCGCTAAGGAGAGCGCGGTTAGTCCTTTGTCCACTGCCACCACATCTCGATGCATACCCACATCGGTAGAGCGAAAATACTCTCTGAGCTTGTATACTTCGCAATTGTGGAGGGTTTTGGCATTCAAGAAGCCTCGACCCCCACATTTTCTAGGGATGTATAGCCTCATTACCGATGACCGTGGGTGATGCATTCGATATGAGGTGAGCAATGTACGAACTTTTCTATCTGTAATTTCCAATTCCCTCTGAGTCCACTTTAGTATGCCAAAGGATTACATTAACACCGGCATGACCCATCCATTATAGGCGCGTACCTTATTACCACCAGTCAGTAGGCTCTTTAGTACTTTTGTGAGCCGGCCATAGAATCGGTCCAGTAGTGATTTCTTCATGTCAGCTTCGTGAATGCCTAACGCCTCCGACATACCCAAATACGTATAGTTCTCAGTTGGGGTGAGGGATCTAATATTTATGGAATCCGAGAGTTGAATTCCAACAGATTCCACAATATTTCCTCTTTTGACATGCATGACAGCACATTTGTCAATACCAAATTCCATCCTAATAGAATTACTAAAGTTTTGGGTTACATTTAGTAGTTCTGTTAGTTGCAATTCACTAGGAGCAAACAGTTTCAGATCATCCATGTAAAGGAGGTGAGAGATAACCTGACCCCCTCTCCTCAATCGGTAACCGAGCCCTGAACTTTCCAGTAAAGTGCTCAGAGGGTTTAATGCCAAACAAAACCAAAGTGGGCTCAAGCTATCGCCCTGGAATATACCACGTTCAATCCTTATTGGTTCATCGTTTCCTGGAATCTGTCGACCTCTAGGGTAATGTAGGACCGTTTTCCATTGCCCCATAACTGACTTTAGAAAGATGCGGAGGGTTGAGTTTACTTTATATAATTCTAATACCCTCATAAGCCATGTATGTGGTACCGAGTCGTATGCCTTCTTATAATCAATCCAGCATGTCGACAGATTCTTACGGGAACGACGAACCTGTTGGCTAATGGTCATATCAATAAGGAGCAGCTCCTTAGTACCACGGGACCCATTCTTACAGCCATTTTGAGATGCAGACATGATTACGTTGTTGTTAATATGTATAGAAATTTTTGCCCTCAGTATGGATGTAAGAAGTTTATACATCGTTGGTAAGCATGTAATTGGTCTATAATTTTTTGGGTCCATGGTACTACCTGATTTATGGAGCAGGTGGGTGATTCCTGTCGTTAAAAATGATGGTAACGAGCCAGATTCTAAGGACGACTGGAATTGAGAGGCCAATCGAGCATGCGAGGTGCGTAACCACTTCAGCCAAAAATTGTGTAGTCCATCAGGACCCGGTGATTTCCAGTTTGATAAAGACTGGACTGCATCGGCTACGTCTTTGGGGCTGATCGTAACTTCCCCCATTTCTTGAATTGATTCACATACTCTTTTGATCTCCTCAATCCAATCACCTTCAGTGTGAGTAACGGGCACCGACCAAATATTCGACCAGAATGTGCTCACAGCATCATTGTCCGGCAGTTGCTCGTCACTCACACCTTGTTCCGAACGTTCCCAACCTCTATACACCCACTTTTGGTCATTTTGAAACATGCGGTTCTGTGTGTATCGGTCCACTCGCTGTTTATATCTACGTATACGGTTTGCCCATGCATAAACTTTCTGCTTTAAGTAGTCGATGCGCTCCGTGACACAAGCTACATAATCACGGGGGTTGATGTCGGATCCCGAAAAAGCTTTCCTCACATAGCGCATTACTCTAGGTCTAGTATTACCTTCTCTGAAACAGCTTAGTTTACCAATGAGAACCCTGGCATCGTCAATTCGACGCTGAATTCTGCGCTGCCAGATTGGTACAGCTGGTTTCAGTTGTCCGGTTCGCTCGTGGTTAGGGAAGTTTACGTGAGCTAAACGGCATGCTGCAATAGCCGCACAATATAAAATTTGATGTGTTTCGGTTAGATCTTCACAGCAATCAAGATATTCTGGGAGCAGCGAATCCAGAATAGCCACTAGCGCCAGATTTTTTTTATGCATGGGCAATCGTGGTAGGCGTGGTCTAAGTCCTGGTGATACAGACTTATACTGCTGAACCGCATCCTTCAAAGTGCTCCTTACTAGTTCGTTGTACTGGGTACCTGCATTAAGGGGCCGATCACCTCCTTCCATATCAGTATAGCTAGGCTGCGGTAGCGTTATTGAAGAGACTAGCGACTGCGCCGCTGATTGCGCTGGGGCAGAGGTGACATGGCTACCCTGCATTTCAGAGCGTAGCCGATCAAGCACATTGTCATCCAATCTGTGGTTGCGTTGGATGACACGCACCTGATCCGACAGTCGTTGTGCCGAGACGTTGACAGTTGGTTCAAGCTCCTGGAACAGTAAAAGCATTCTACTACGGTACGCAGTGAGGCTAGTTCCCCCCTCTGTTGCCCCATAGTATGCGCGCATGACGTTCTCATTAATTGTATGAGTCCATCTCATGCGCTGCACATTACCACCGACAGCGAGAACCCGATCCGGAGCCGATTGGTCCCTAGGTCCCAAGCCATTCGGTGGCGGCTGAACTCTTCCTTGCCGGCGTACAGGTCTTGGCGACGTCGGTGGAGAGAAGTACTCGTCACTTGAGCTCGACGCAGCTGTAGCTACAACCCGCAAATCTAATGTTGCTGAATCAGAGTCCGCGGGTGTTTGCGAGACGGAGCTAGGTGGCGAGGCCGAGGGTGGAGGGCGTGCCTTATGTCTCCTGGCTTGACTTCTTGTAAACATTTTCTGTGTATACGAATCCAATGACAGCTGTCATCTTTCATAAATTAAATTTTTCATATTGCAGTATTTTTGTTGTTGATACGGGTTTATTTATGGAGTAGACTTAGCATTAGTTTTTAATGCATGTATTGCTAGTGGTGAATTTCCTGATCAAATGAAATATAGTAAAATCATTCCTTTATTTAAAACTGGTACCTTTACTGACCCAAACAATTTCAGACCAATCTCAATGTTGCCAGTTTTCAGCAAAATTTTTGAAAAAGTTTTACTCAACCAGATGTTAGCCTTTTTTAACAAACATGAGTTGATGCATACTAAACAATACGGATTCACAAAGGGTCGCTCGACTACTGATGCAGGCGTCGAGCTTATCAGGAAAATTCTGGAGGCTTGGGAGGATTCAAAGGATGCTTTAGGTGTTTTTTGTGACCTATCCAAAGCCTTCGATTGTGTGCATCACGAAACATTGATCAGGAAGTTAGACCACTATGGTATAAGGAATTTAGCTCTTAACCTTATATCATCCTACTTAAGTAAAGGAGTACAAAAAGTGTGTATACGTGGGGAAATATCTCCGGGGTGCCCAGTAGCTATGGGCGTTCCACAGGGTTCGATTCTCGGTCCATTTCTTTTTCTTATCTATATCAATGACCTACCTCATCTGGTAAATGATAAACATGATATTGTATTATTTGCTGATGATACTTCTTTACTATTTAAGATAGACCGACAGAAACATGACTTTGACGATGTAAATAATGCTCTCTCTGACGTGGTTCATTGGTTTAGTGCCAATAATTTGGTACTTAATGCTAGGAAAACGAAATGTATTAAATTTACAATGCCTAATGTGAAAAAGGTTTTAACTACCCCTATACTTATAAATACCGAGGAGTTGAACCTAGTGGATTCAACAGTCTTCCTTGGAGTCACATTGGATCACAAATTGCAATGGGGCCCCCACATTAATGGATTGGCAAATAGACTCAGCTCTGCAGCATTCGCGGTAAGAAAAATCAGACACTTGACTGATATCAACACAGCCCGTTTAGTTTATTTCGGCTATTTTCATAGTGTCATGTCTTACAGCATTCTTTTATGGGGTAATGCTGCAGACATTGGATCTATTTTTGTGCTGCAGAAGCGGGCTATTCGTGCAATTTATAGCCTTAGACCTCGTGATTCTCTCAGAGAATTATTCAAAGAAATTGACATATTGACCGGGCCATGTCAATATATATTACAAAATGTGTTATATATTAGAAAGAACATTGTAAAATATAAGAAAAATAGCGACTTGCATATATTGAATACACGTAATAAAGATAAACTCCATGTACCTTCAGCTAGATTGCATAAAACTAGCAACTCATTTGTTGGGCAAGGTATACGCTTTTTTAATAAGCTACCGCAGAAAATAATTGAATTACCTTTTGTAAAGTTTAAAGCTGTCATTAAAAGTAAATTAATACAAAAAGCTTATTATACAATATCAGATTATTTGAATGATGGCCATACATGGCAATGAATTGCTCCTCTTATACAGAGTTTATATGTTATTTAATCTTTTTCTACCCCTACGTAAAAGGGAACAAATGTTAAAAGAAAAAACCGGGGAGTTTGTTTCGCCGTTTCTTCTCCTGGCGGGTATTTTTCTTGGAAACGGTGGTAACTTTAGTTTTTGTTAAGTATATGACGTTCAATAAGTGTTCCCTGTGTCCCTTACGTTGAATAAAATATTTTGATTTTGATTTTGATTTTGATTTATTTATGGATTCTTCACGGTCTTAATCATTTTGTTTATATGTCCCTTGCTTCAAATGTTTAACTAACCCAATTATTTGAAGAAAATTGTAGAAATAAAACAAGAAGAGAAAATGTCACAGTGTGTCAGGTTGTGTTGCCAGGTTATTATTATTATTATTAAATGAATATAATTAATGTTATAAGAGCTCATTATTGGAACACAGCATACAAAAATATATTATTTGGCTACGGCCTTCTATAAGGTGGAGGTCCTGTCCCAGCTCCAAATTCGAAAGGACATCCGTAATGCCTTAACTATCTTACGATTAAAGATATAACAATATTATAAAACTGAGAAAAAACTTAAGAATACAAACAAAAAGACGTTATTCGTAGGGTATTGGGCCGCCACAACTATGGTGTGTGCAGATATATTATAAAATCCCAAAATATTATCCTTTCTTTAATCTATAATCCTTTATTGGACACTTCCGCTTTAATTTTGGCAAAAAAAGGCTCTCAAAATAACAAGGAAAAACTTCAAGCAAGCTCTTAACCTAATCCGGATCATATTGTCAGAGTTTAGCTTATAAACATGCCCGGCTTGACCGTTACAGCGGGGAGACTGGACTGGATGGTGGACTGGGTGGACTGGGGGCGGCGGTACTTGTGTGGGCGATACATATATATTTAGTCAATGAATAATTATGGTTCCAAACATATGTAAATATGAGAGTCAAGCGCTGGTCACAACAGTCCTAGAATTACAAAACTATCAGTTGACATGAGCCTCTTACAATCTACATGTGGTCGTATGTTGCAATAACTATATATCTTTGATTTCAAGTGCACAAATAATTGAACACAAATAAATTCGTTGTTTGTTTAAACGACACGGTGCCTTGCCAAAGACGCCGCCCAGCTTCATGCGGGGAAGTCGTTAATCGCGTTTATACGAGAGCTGGCGCCGCCGCATGCAATATCACACGATCGTGATTGGTGGAGTCTCGGCAGATTCAAAATACAATTCCGCAAACGTAGTCCATCAAGTAAAGTCGATCAACGCCTTCCAGACGTTTCCTGTATTACAACACGCGAATTACCGCTGGGGAAATAGTATTAATCCCATCCAACGCTCCATCGCGACTGTAAAACCCGGCGACTGTGTGCATTGATCAAGACTGCTCGTGTTTCGCTCGCGTCTACTGTTACCGTGAAATTCAAATTTGAAATAAGAACTTTGGAACCGTTCATTTTCTTTATATACGTGAACGTAGATGTGATTGTAAAGATGAAGAAAGGCATGTTACGTTGGTTTGGACACATAGAAAGGATGAGTGAAGAAAGATTGACGAAACAGATATACAAAACGAAAGTGTGTCGAATAAAAGACAGTAAAAGATCACGTTCCCATACCTAGATCAAATCGATCGGACACTCGAGAAAAGGATATTTTTTTGTAAATTTGTAAATTTTGATAAAACGTTGCAATGGACCGTTTATTAAATTCCAAAATAATTTGATATATATTGAAATTGTCCATTATTAATCCGGAGCCATTACTAATATCCCGGAAGTATCTCACTCAATTTTATTATTAGTACTTCATACCGGAAACATCTCAATTACTCACAACTTCGTTCCGACATTTTGGGTGGCTTCAACAATTCTTTTTCCTCAAAAAATAGGGAATCATTTTGCTCGTTAAACTGTTGATTTGTTAATTAGTCCGGTCTAGAGGGCAATTATCGAATTTTGTTAGAGGCTTCAAGCGTTTCTGCTTTAGGATTACTGACAGTATCTACCTTGGACCAATTACTGAGAATGCTTAGCTTCGTAATAACGCTGCCTGCTATTCTTTTTTTTACAGTTAGACTATACTTTTTATCAATAATATTCCCTCTCAGCCCTCGGAAACTTATTGAGGGTTACTGGAAGTACGTGGCGATCTCTGTAACCCTTTAGTACCCCTCTACTATCAAGTAGAGATCATTAGCTATCAAATCGCCTTCGGGTAGGTGGGTATTTTTACACTAATATCGAAAAGAAAGTTTTTCTTTTTTCAGGGTTCCGTAGTTAAATATGAAGGAAAACATCGGCAAGAAACCTGCAAAAAAATCAAATACTTTTATATATTTGAACGGAGACGGACTCGCCATCTGTCGCGTTGGCACCTAAAATATATCTCTGGCGGAAAGTGGGTGTTTGGGTACTGCCTACTTACTACTGCCTACCCGTTTTAGGAAAGCGTGAAGTTATACATATGTATGTAATTAATTTAGTATTGTCAATCTAAAACCTCTTCCTATAGCCATTGAAAATAAATAAGTATTTTAATTGAACTTCGTCGTCACCAATCAGCTACAATAGCCTTATTTCCCAGGTTGGACACCAAATGGAGGCTAACATTACTAACATTAGCGTGACGGACAAAAACGGCATCTGTATTAATTATCTTGTTAATTACATCCCGAAGTTAATGGTTAGCCTTTTATTGAAAGAGGTCCCGCCGAAATAGCCCTTAAAGCTCATTTAACCTGACAAGGCTGCACAATAAAACGATCCGAACAGCTTAGCGAGCTTAACCGCAATTAACTTCGATATTATATCTTCATTGGATAGTCACTGGAATATATTGCGTGTTCAGGCTAATTGCTGTTGCGATATTGAACCCTATCGTATTAGTGTAGGACAGATTATTGCTTACGTCTAAAACGTGTCAATACAGTTACCACGAGTGTACCCGGGGATTAAGTGTAAGATGCATCGCAAGGACTTTAATTCATATCTTAACGTAGATTCAGTAATACCTGTTTTCACACGATATACATTTAGGTGTAACGTTGGCACCTAAAACTATATCTCTGGCGGAAGGTGCCTATATACCTCTGCCCCTATGGGTCCCTTGTGGGAAGGCGTGAGGATATATCATTATAATATGTAGTTAGTTATACCTACGTAACGTCGCACATAGCAAGAATGCGTTTCACCGGCACGTCTATAAAAATACGTATTTTATTTCTAATTGACAATTATTCATACATTTTGCTATAACTTATAAGCAATGCTATAGTAATGTGTTCCTGTGATTTTATGCTTGGAGGTGTCCTTAGCTGTGTTTGCTTAGCCCTTGACGAGAGCCCGGTTTGCCTTATTGTCTCATTGCGATTTGCTTCTCATTGTTTATTTATTCAATATTTTTTTTGCAAGTAGATAGTTTACGGTCCCGGAACAATTCTCGGACCTAAGACGAGTCAGTTAAGAAGCTTTGATTAAGCTCGAGGAAAGCTAATTCGTCCATTTCCTGAGGCACGAGTAGCTCATTAAAAACATATTCCTTACCTTAAAATTTAATTTTGTTGTTTCTCAGCCAAACAATGTTTCAAACGTACGTTACAAGATAAATGCTCCTTCGTGTAAGCGCGAGGTGCACTACACACGTGCAGTGTTAATTAATAAGTACACAGTACTTTATGACTTCACAAACTCCGCGCATAATGAAAATTTGGAACGTATCTGAAGTCGACCTTGAAGGAGGGCGCCACCTTCGCTCCATCCAACCCTTCCTGAACCCTCAAGGGGAGTTATATTTATATATTTATCGACACAACTTTGTAGTATTTTGTAACCACCAAATTTACGACACTGACAAACTTCTAGCGTCGCTACCAACTCCATGTAGCCTTACGGGACTTTAAGTTTTGTACTGATTAAGTTAAAATATACCTACTTCCTTAAGTTGCTTAAATTGTTATTGACATGTTTATACATAGAGCCATAATATCCCAAGGGGGTCCCTGAAGGGGTAGGCAGATGTGTAGTTCAGGAAACCGTCGTGATGAAAACTGAAATAAGTTCAAATTGACGAGAAATTCAAATATGTATTTGAAGTATGTATGTAGCCGTGTTTGTCATGTGTGTAAAGTGGTTGGTATCCCACCATTGCCCTCTCCTTTGGGGTATATTTTGTGAGCCCCACTTTTCACACGTAACTATTCTGTAGCTATTTAAATTTAAGTGGAAAAATATATTCATTTTGACTACACGTTTAATTGTGCAAGTGTAATTAATATTTCGTACACACCTTCGAAAACAAATTAGTTCTAAAGAACTTATGAAATATAGATCTCAGCCACACTACACTTGGTGTACACTCAGTGGCTCAACTATATATATATATATATATATATATATATCTTCACGCTTACCACCACTTGCCGCCAGAGAAATATTTTAGGTGTCACCTAAAAAACCTGTGCAGGTTTCGTATCGATATTTTCCTTGTCACGGATGTATATTATATTAATGTAAAAAGAACTCATATTATGCTTTTAATTTAATATTGAAATTGCGTAGTGTTAGTAACCTCGATTAGACATTCTTGAAATAATTGTATAGTTTGCAAAAATAACCTGGTAATTACAATCAGAATTATGCGGTTGCATGTGACATGGAGTACTACTCACCCGTTGATTGTGGCCGAGCCTTGTGCGGAATGTGTGGGAACTTCCCTTCTTCCCACTTAATAATGAACGCCCCTCCCGCTCCCCTCCTGGTCCCTCCTCCTCCACGAGTATAGTTTAATTCAAAGAGTTGTTCAGTATTCCCGTCAGTTTAAAACGTTGGTGCATTCAGGTCGTATTAATTATTGACAAGCCCCATAGGTGACGATCTGCTACACCAACTTCGAGGAAGTTCGGGGTATTATGTTAAATTGAATTTCCAGGAGTTGGCACAGATTTGAAAGGTTCTATATTAATTATAGGAGTAACTGAAATATTTAAGTGGCAGTGGTTTTCATAGTGTAGAAGAGTAGATTGGTCAAAGCTGCGGTGTAGAAATCCTCTGGCAAGAATCAAAAGAGAAAGAGACTCTAGTCTCTGAGGGCAGGCAGAGGTTAGCACTCACGCTACACCAACAAAACAGATATCGAAATTTTCGCCTTTACTTCAGTCTTGAATTTGTTCTCAAATCTATTCAAGTTTCTTTAAGCTATTTCGCTTTACCAAAAAGCTTGGTAATCAGTGTATGTAATAGCTACCTCTTGGTTTGAACCTGCAATACAGATTTTGCACTACTTAACTACTAATCCGTGACATAGTATCGCAGTAAATGAATGAGGAAGGCTTTGTAGTAAGACAAATAACAGCTGAGAGCTCCGGAGGGTAACGGGCCGGTGATGGATTGCTCGCTTGTCCTCGCGGTAATTTGGATGATTTTAAGACCACTCTGGGATTACAGGTTCTTTGGTTTTCCAAGGATTTGATTATAAAGATTACTTTAAAAGTGGACAGGGAAGCTATATATGTATATCTCCACGCCTCCCTACAAGGGCACACCCACTTTCGCCTGAGATATATTAGGTGTATGTTAGGTGAAGAAGAAAAAGGTGGCGAGTCTGTCGCCGTTTCTCAAGCAAAACTAGGATTGTCGATGATCCGGATTGATCACTAAGTCTGAGGAGAGACTTTGCCTCGCTGTGTGTGTTCTACCGCTTGTATAACGTAGAGTGTTCTGAAGAATTGTTCGACATGATGCTAATTTCTACCTTCTACCACCGCACCTCTCGCCATCGACGGGGAATTCATCCCCATACCTTGGAACCACAAAGGTCTCGCACTGTGCGCTTCCAAAGGAGTTTCCTTCCGCGAACGCTCAGGCTGTGGAATGAGCTCCGTGTTAAGGTTTTCCCTGGACAGTACAGCATGGAGTTCTTCAAGGAGGTTGTGAAAATATTCCTGCAGGGTCGGCAGGGTCGGCAGGGCGCGAGCGACACCCTGGTGTTGTAAGCCACCATGGGCGACGGTAGCCTACTATCCATCCATCTTATATAAATATACGTCAAAAATCTTTTTGTTACACGTAATCTAAGTTAGTTGTCTATTCAGTGTAAACACTGGGGTTGGGGCTGACCCATATAAAGTTGAAGAGGAAATATTTATGAAAAGGAACGTTCCCATACGCTCATGTATTTGTACAGGCTGCTCAAACAAATATAGGGACATTTACTCAAATTGATAAAACGCACTGCTTAGCTATTCATATACCAATCGTATTGCTATACAAGCTGCGCCGCGCGGTTTCATTTATTGTAATAATAGTTATGTATTTTGCGAGAACGAGGGTGTGATTGTAAAGATGAAAAAGAGCATGTTACGTTGATTTGGACATATAGAAAGGATGAGTTAAGAAAGATTGACGAAACACAATAAATAAATAAAACAATACAGAGCTAAGGGTTTAATATCTTACTTTAAAGTTACAGCATGAGCTCAATGCCAAAGTATTGCTCGTCTTATTTAAAAGTAATGCAAGCCTTCAATAATTATTGTGGCCTGTACTTACCCTATTTATGTACCGAATGTATTCGAACCAGCTACTCCAAGCAAAGACATGCCAACGAGCCCAAAGAGCACGAGCCAATTAAATATCCACAATAATGGTAGGCTCGACACAAAAGCTCACTCCATGAATATTTCACGGAACCCTTTCACCAAATTATTAATTGAAAGAGCCGAGCCCTCAAATCTGTGGTCATGTGTCATACTTAGCATTTCCGCTGGTATTTATGCTGCGTGCCCGGAATACACGCCGGCCTTTATTAGGGGTGGCACACACCCGTTTATTGTGTCCAGCTCGGCGCGACGTGCACTCCGCACTCCGCTTCCGGTGGTCTGGCAGCTTTAGCAGCCCTGCCGACTGAGCGCACGTCATTTACATATTGATATTTATATCGCGTCACACACTTTGTTTCTAAATTGTAAAATGACGGCGCATTGTCTTCACTACGAGGTATAGTTGTGTGGTCGTTTCAAAAACTCTAAGGAGTAAGGAGACACGGATGAATACAGTGGACCCAAACCAGGTCTATAAGCTTAGAGAGAAATGGCGCTCTACTCTGCCTACCCCGTGAGGGACTCAGCGTTATGATATCTATGTGTACAGAAAGGATAAAGATGCGTACTAATACAAAGTACGTAAGGAAGTTATCCTCGAATGTTTTATACATTTCCAAAACATGATCAACTTTTAACCGCAAAATTTCCGGACCCCAATGGCAGGAAGTCGGGTCGATTGGAAATACTCTCCAGATTACATTTTGACTTTTGGCCTTCTCTATGTATATCAATGTGATAGATATATGTACTTAACATTTATCGAGATGTTAAGCACTCGATCTGTCGACGTATCAGAGGGATGTATGTATTTTTTTTTTTAATTCAACAAGAGTACGGCCCACCTGATGGTAAACGGTTACCGTAGCCTATTTACGCTCACGATACCTAAGTATCACTTGCGCGTTGCCACTCTGTTTTCGGAGAGTTATACTGTGTTGGCAACATAATAGGTCTAATCCCTCGGTTGCCAACACAATATAACAATCCTCCCCCTCCCCAAGGAGCTCATTACTGGAAACCTTATTCACCGCGTAGGATCACAACACAATAAATTGTGTTATTTGGCTACGGACTTCTATAAGGTGGAGGTCCTGCCCCAGTCGGGCAGCTCCCAATTCGAACGGAGAATCCGTTATGCCCTACCTCTCTTAACTGTAAAATGTAGATGGAAAGACCTACACCTACCTATATTTCAAATCGGAAAATTTCAATCCGTTTTCAGCGAAAATACCACCGTTGTATAAAAAGCATTTCCACAAAGCCTTAAAAATAATAGGATAAGGGGAGGTAAGGCATAAAGCAGTCATTGGAACTATATAGAAGATCGCAGCCAAATATAGTTTTCGGTAGTGTTGTATTTGTGCGGTAATATTTTTAAAAGGTACAAGGAATGGTTGTGTTGATTGGACAACTCTTACTATATCCACAGTGCATGGCAGGTAAATATCGTGCGGGTGATATATTTGGTGTTCATGTATATCAAATTTGTAGATTTAAAAAAAAATATTAGTAAGTACAAATTATTTGCTCATTTTAGTTCGAGGCACCAAATATTAAGCGATCTTTACGTACTCTACGAAGCTGCAGGTAGTAATTACCCGGTACTTAAGCTTTATCCAGCACTGAAGCGCTGTAAAATTGTTGCATTTTATTTAGCTTTCAATTTCGCTCTAGTTCGAGCAAATACAGAGCTATTGGGATTACGCTTGTGGGATGTGAAGTTTTAGAGCGCTTTGTATAAACAGGAAATTGATTGAAAACCTATACGAAGCAGGATTTCCCGAGTGAGCTTACGGTTTTTTTGATAGGTGAAGGGTGGTTAGTGGTGACGCAATAACTAAGGTGTGATATATTTTTTGTAAATAAGTGTTTAAATTTGATAGCTCATTTAAGCTCATTAATTTTATATATACCTATAATGAGCATTTTCCTAAAGATATGGTTAAATTTTAAGGAACAATTATATGATAGTTTGACACAATCCCAGTCAAATAACACAGTTCCAAACTAATCAAGGCTTATTAGGTAGATACATTTACATTAAAATTACATTCGTGCCCTGAGGTGCACATATTCGTGTCCCCTAAAATTGAACATGTGACCTAAAGATTCGCAGACAGGAACTCTAGCCAGACCACTCGGCCATATATATCAAATGCAGACATCTTGTAAAAACCATACAAAAGCAGTCGATACCTTCTTTTTGGACATTGCCAAGTTTAAAAAAGACTCAGGCGGTTATATTTTTATATATATTTCGCTATGATTAACATTAAAACTACTTTCAAAAACGCTGGACAAAAATATTGAGAAAACTGCAATGAAGATCACGCCTACACTGTGAGCATAGTCTAACAAATAAAGAAGAACATTCAATAGCTGTCTAGACCGACGCAGACAGGACAGGGACAGGTGATCGTGGGAGCAAATACGTGCCTATCAAAAGTACTCCAGATCGCATATTTAACTTACTCTTACATCTGACATCCGACTCTATATACGTCAAGTATTTAACAGACAGCAATGAATAATTCATATGATTTGAGTAAAAAGCACAAGATCCATGGAGTCTTCGAGTTCACAAAAGTTGGGGGCATGAAATATTCATGGAGTCGTTAGAAAACTTTTTTCTTGACAAAGGGATGCATAAACACGACATCTTGGAAGTTTTTTATTCATAAACAGTGATTTGAGAAGTTCGTATAAGTTGGTTCATAAAAAAGGCTAAGTTTGTCGCTCTTTCAGTCAAGCGCATTATTTCATAATGCATACAGCTTTATAGCTTGAAGGCAATAAATGTATTTATTTGAACTATAATTGAAAATGGTATCTTGATAATGGAAAATATTATTGTAGGGTAGGCATTGTTAGTCATGAGTCGTGGTTGTAAAATCTTCAGGATTTCCAGCCAGCTGCGAGACCGAATTGATAAATTGCTACGAAAATCACTCTGATCCTATATTACGTACATGTTACGTTTGGTTATTGCCTCTACTATTTACATCCTCTGCCTAGTTTATGGTCTTTTTATCTAGTTGGCTTTGTACCCATAACTAATGACTGTATCAGTTAGTGTCATAATAATATGTTTTTTTAATCAGATGTCGCAAAACGTTTTCAAACGAGCGATCACCAGCCTTGAGTACAATGTATATATATTGTCGACATATTTATGTTATTCAAGTAACTGGCAATACAGTGTTGTCAACTGACAGTACAGTGTTGTCAACTGGAGTGGTTTCATTTCATCGCCGGATCAGGTTTTCCCAGTGACAGAATGGGGAGGCTCACTCGTGTCGACATTGAGTTGTATGGAAATAAAAGCCGAACGAAAGTCATTATGAAAACAATTAAAAGCGACGCCGCAACTGGATGTCAAACACGCAGAGTGGATGTTTTTATTGGGGCGAATTTAATAAAGCCCCTTCGATTTGCCCTCTGGCGGACTTTTATTAAAAAGTCCGCCGGCGATAAATTACACAGGGGCCGACATAGCCGCGCCATTCGTGAGGCTTTGAGGTCGCATTTACAGTACACCTTTGACACGAGGAATGACAAACAGACGTGTTTCCTGCTTTTGTGTTTGCCCATAATAATACCAGCGAGCATGTATGAAGAGATGAATGTGACGGAAAGAGGTATGTAAGTCTTGAGAGAACTGGCGCTCTCTCTGCCTACCCCGTGAGGACCTCGGCGTGATGATATGTATGTGTGTGTTCCATAATAAGAATTCATATATTAAGCTCTATGCGCTGTGTAACGCAATATTACAAGTTCGAACCCTGACTGTACCCATGAGATTGCCGACTTGATTGATCTTATGTAGTTTATCATATCACTAGCTTTAAGGTTAATTTAAGGGAGGGAGGGCACAACGGTTAATTCCCGTTCAAATTCGGAGCAGTCCGACTGGTACCATTACCTCCACCTTACAGAAGATCGCAGCTAAATGGCATTACCCTCGGGTGTGTCGTGTTCCTGTGGTGAGTAAGGTCGCCAGGCTCCAAGAGGCGCTGGCCGCCCGCATATAGTAGGGGTCCCGAACCCAGGGATCACCTAATCTCCGTCCTGGGAGGCTGACCCGCACATGTGTGTAAAGTCCTTGGTGTAGTGGTCGTGCCGGAGGAGGAGACCGGAGTGGACCCGGCCGCTGCATCAAGGGGGGATCGGGGGCCCTTCCGACTTCCGCTCCGGCAATCCGCACTACCTGTACATCACTGTGGCGGATTGAGACTGCGCTTTGTCCTCGTTGATGCCGACACAACGATTCCTCTTCTTCCTTTTCAGCACCCTTAAAAATCAATAATGGCCAAAAATAAAAAAATAGTAGATTTTTCTCAGCGGCCTCCCCATCCACATTAAAAATGGACTTTTGCAACATCAGAGGACTTCATTCTAACCTAAACGCAGTCCACCAACACCTTGAGACGACGCAGCCGACTCTGCTATTTCTGACGGAGACAGAGATATCCTGCCCCGATGATACATCGTACCTGAACTACCCCGGGTACAAGATGGAACACAATTTTGTGCGCCGCGCCGGGGTATGTATGTACTTCCGGGAGGATATTTGCTGTCGACGTCTCCACGGCCTCGAAGACAGAGACCTGTCAATTTTGTGGGTGCGCGTAGACTATGGTGGCAACACCCGAATCTACGCGTGCCTTTACAGGTCCCATAGCGGTGACACAGACACAGTTCGCCTGTTTGAGCACCTGCAATCGACAACGGACAAAGTACTTGAGCAGTACCCCTCCGCGGAGTTGGTGGTTTTAGGAGATTTTAACGCTCACCATGTTGAGTGGCTTGGTTCTCGGTCCACTGACTGCACGGGGAGGGCTGCTTACGAGCTTGCCCTGGCTTATGGCTTCTCGCAGCTGGTACAGGAATCAACCAGAATACCTGATATCGAGGGCCATACAAGCTCCTTACTGGACCTTCTGCTGACCACGCGACCGGACAGCTATTCCATCTCGGTGGGTGCGCCGCTTGGCACATCCGACCACTGTCTGGTCCGGACGCAAGTGCCGTGCGCAAAGGCCGAAGTGCCCCGACCTCCGGGGCGGCGGCGCATGTGGCACTACAAGGCAGCAGACTGGGATGGATTGCGTGAATTTTACGCATCGTACGCGTGGAGGCAGATCTGCTTCGCATCAGAAGATCCAGACCCCTGTGCAGCAGCCGTCGCTGAGACGATACTGGCGGGAATGGAATGCTACTTTCCAAACTCGCTAGTAGCTACAGGGGTAAAGAAACAGCCGTGGTTTAATAAGCCCTACAAGGAAGCTAAATTATCCAAGCAAGCCTTGTATGAGGCGAGGACCACGGCTCGATCCAATCTGGACCCCAACATATCTGATGCAAAGCGGAAACTTAATGCTGCCTCGAGGCACTGTAAGCGAGCGATTGCCAGGGCGAAATTCGATTTCGTCAGCAGAATTGGTGAGAAACTCGCTAGCTACCCTTCAGGCAGCCGTGCTTTATGGTCCCTTGCCAAGGCTGCTGAGGGAAACTTTTGCCAGTCGTCCCTACCACCACTCCGTAAGGCGGATGGTAACTTGGCCCACAGTGCCAAAGAGAAAGCGGATCTATTGGGCTCTCTCTTTGCCTCGAACTCGACTATGGATGACGGAGGCGCCACACCGCCAACTATCTTGCGGTGTGAGAACTCTATGCCGGAGATAAGCATAACCCAACGGGAGGTCCGGCGGGAGATGCTGTCTCTGGACGTCCATAAGTCGAGCGGGCCAGACGGTATTCCGGCAGTGGTGCTTAAGCAGTGTGCTCCTGAATTGTGTCCTGTTTTGACGCGCCTATTCGCGCTTTCCTGCTCCACCCAAAAAGTCCCAACTTCGTGGAAGACCGCCCACGTGTACCCAGTGCCCAAAAAGGGCGATAGATCAGACCCATCAAATTACAGGCCGATCGCCATCACCTCCCTCCTCTCTAAAATTATGGAGCGAGTGATTAACACGCAACTCCTGCGATATCTAGAGGGTCACGGTTTGTTGAGTGACCAACAGTATGGCTTCCGCCACAGTCGCTCAACGGGTGACCTTCTAGTATATCTCACGCACCGTTGGTCACTCGCCATTGAGAGTCAAGGAGAGGCATTAGCTGTTAGCTTGGATGTGGCGAAAGCGTTCGATCGGGTCTGGCATCGCGGTCTTCTATCGAAGCTTCCATCCTACGGACTGCCAGAGGGATTATGCAAATGGGTCGCCAGCTTTCTGTCCAGCAGATGCATAAGAGCCGTCGTTGACGGTAGCTGCTCCGAAAGCATGGACATTAACGCTGGAGTCCCGCAAGGCTCTGTGTTGTCCCCAACTCTGTTTCTTCTGCATATTAATGACATGCTTTCTATTGAAGGCATTCATTGCTATGCAGACGACAGCACTGGGGACACTTACTACACGGGCCGTGCTAATCTCCCTCGTTCCACTGTGGAGGAAAGTCGCGAACGACTTGTGTCTGAAATCGAGAGTACACTTCGCAGTGTCTCCGATTGGGGTCGACTAAACCTAGTCCACTTCAACCCCACTAAGACACAAGTGTGTGCGTTCACTGCTAAAAAAACTCCATTCGCTGTGGCTCCACAATTCCAGAACACTCCCCTGAACATCTCGGAGAGCATTAGGATCCTTGGGGTCGATATTTCTAGCGACGTTCAGTTCCGTGGTCATTTAGAGGACAAGGCTAAGCTGGCGTCGAGGAAGCTCGGTGTGCTCAACAGAGCTAAGCAGTACTTCACATCTTCACAAAGGCTGCAACTTCATAAGTCGCAAGTTCGGCCACATATGGAGTACTGCTGCCACCTGTGGGCTGGAGCCCCTGGATACCAACTAGGGCCTTTTGACGCGGTTCAGAAACGCGCCGCTAGAATTGTCGATGATCCTTTGCTCACAAGCGGCTTGGAATCACTAAGTCTGAGGAGAGACTTTGCCTCCCTGTGTGTGTTCTACCGCTTGTATAACGGGGAGTGTTCAGCAGAATTGTTCGACATGATGCCCACTTCCACCTTCTACCACCGCACCTCTCGCCATCGACGGGGAATTCATCCCCATACCTTGGAACCACAAAGGTCTCGCACTGTGCGCTTCCAAAGGAGTTTTCTTCCGCGAACGCTCAGGCTGTGGAATGAGCTCCCCGTTGAGGTTTTCCCTGGAGAGTACAGCATGGAGTTCTTCAAGAAGGGTGTAAAAAGCTTCCTGCAGGGTCGGCAACACGCGAGTGATACCCCTGGTGTTGCAAGCGTCCATAGGCGGCGATAACCGCTTACCATCAGGCGGACCGCATGCTTGTTTTCCACCCAAGTGGTATAAAAAAAAAAAAAAAGGTGAAGGAAAAGTTAGAGTTCGTGAAAATATACAATTATATGCGACACTAGTCAAAATAATAATTATTCAGATACCTAATTCTTCTTTACTTCTCTTACGAATTGCACTCAGACTAACTATAAGCACACCCACTCACGCCTTCCCACAAGGGTCCCCGAAGGGGTAGGCAGAGGTGTATAGGTACCACACCCACTTTCCGCCAGAGGTATATTAGGTGCCAACGTGACAGATGGCGAGTCCATCGCCGTTACTCGAGCACGACTATACATACGCCTCTGAATTTCTTCTCAGACGTATGCAGGTTTCCTCTCGATGTTTTCCTTCACCGTAAAGCTCGTGATGTGACGAATCACTGTACTTAAGTTCAGAAAAACTCATTGGTACAGTCGGGATTCGAACTTGCGACCTTTGCGTCGCAGGCATCTGCTCGAACCACTCGGCCACCACGGCTCTTAACTATAAGCAATCTCATAAAATGTATGATAACTGTCAACTTTGCAACGACCCCGCAACTACTGCCTACCTACAAGGTTGTAGGCCACTTACCTCACTTTGGCCAGAAAATTTAATTGATCAACCAAACAATATAAAACCATTTTATTTCTATGTATCTGATATTCCTCGTTAAGATCGCCCGTGATCTAGGGCTGTACATACCATCAGACCCGCATATCTCGACTCAGTGAAGCATACAATAAAAGCTGACAGCCCTATTAGCGACAAGGCATTACACGAAGTAACGGCACCGATGTGTGTGTTGTATATTCACTGCGTTTGTTGTTGCTATCTATGTATATCTTCATTTTCAAAACAACGATCTTTACCAAAGGGATTTTTTTAAATTTAAATATGCATGTTTCTCATTATTTTCCTTCAACGTAAAGCTAGTGATGTGACTAAGCACCGCACCGATTTTCAGAAAAGCTCGTTGGTACAGTCTGGATTCAAACGTGCAATTTTATGCTGCAGACAAGTATTTGAAACACTCGGCCGCTACGGT
Organism: Drepana arcuata; assembly: GCA_016069955.1. Lineage (NCBI taxonomy): Eukaryota > Metazoa > Arthropoda > Insecta > Lepidoptera > Drepanidae > Drepana > Drepana arcuata. Next base: position 36,165 of record JACCPG010002154.1, on the reverse strand, counting down.
TTTTAAAAAGCGTCTATATAATATAAATATTCAGTACAATATGAAGCTACAATTTAAATTAACAATCGGAATACCTTATTTCCATCGTCTCGGCGTCCATTACTCAGTCCCAAAAATCACCTCCATTACCAGATTGCCAAGAAATTTTTCAACGAAATTCGAAATTGGAATTAATTGTAATTAACGTTAAAACTGTAGCCCTAAAGGACCGTTCCCACAAGACGCGACCGGATATCTTCCCTTGCAACGGATACAGTCGCTGAAGTTTCCCTAGAACATGGCTTTCTTCAAACAAAGTGTGAAGAGCTTATGACAGTAACAACACGCGATTGGTACCGCAGTAACCGCTTACCATCAGGAGGACCGCTTTTCATCTTAAAAAGCGATAATTGTGCGATTGTAAATATTCAAACTAAATTAGCGAACGTGGAAAACTTTAATACGACGATTTCTTTGAATCGCTTTTAGAGCTTTAGCCAAAGGAGTAAAAAATCTTAAAACCACGTAAAAAGAAGAAACTGATTTTGGCCGGTATTGTTAAATAAACTATGGAGAAAAGGCTTGTAAGTGCTGTGCAGCTCGTACGACAGTTCAGAGCCCTTACGACGACATCATTATTCAGTAGAGCGAGAGGAAAAGGTATTTCTGTCTGTCCCTTTCAGATCCTTTTATCATGTTGAAGAAGAGGCAGAAGAATAGAACGTTCCAACTTCCTAGATCAAATTGATCGGACACTAAAAAACGGGGACGTCAAGTGTAGGTACTTAAAACCGGCGAGCATGTATGAAGAGAGGATGAATGTGGACGAAGCGAAAGAGGTATGTAAGTCTAGAAAGAGCTGGGGATCTACTATCTCTGCCAACCCCTTGAGGGACTGGGATGTATTAAAAAAAGTCGTAGAATACGCTACGGCAAGTGTACAAACTCTCTAATACAACCTCCTTCTAATTGATTTCGCAATAAATTTCCCTAAATCGAAGTTATTCCTCCCTCGGAGTTGTCGAACTGGGGCCAGTTTAAGTTATTTAGTTGAATTTTCAAATAGCGCCACGAGCGGCCGCCACGCTGCCTTATTTTGACGTCTTCAAGTTCACCAACTATTTGTAATATTAGCCTAATGGTCTACCGCTAGCTAAATACTGGATACAGCAACTTGCTCACCCCAAGTATCTTGTTATAGTGATTGTACTAACAAAACAATGACATTTATCAACAAGAGTATCTTGCACTCTCCATTTCGGTGTCCGATGAGTGTGCGAATAATATAGCTTACAAATGTTGTATCATTAACGTATTTATTTATTTATCTTTACTAACTATTAGCCGTGGTGGCCGAGTGGTTCGAGCAGTTGCCTGCGACGCAAAGGTCCCAAGTTCGAATCCCGACTGTACCAATGAGTTTTTCTGAACTTAAGTACAGTGATTAGTCACACCACGAGCTTTACGGTGAAGGAAAACATCGAGAGGAAACCTGCATACGTCTGAGAAGAAATTCAAAGGCGTATGTATAGTCGTGCTTGAGTAACGGCGATGGACTCGCCATCTGTCACGTTGGCACCTAATATACCTCTGGCGGAAAGTGGGTGTCTGGGTATTACCTATACACCTCTGCCTACCCCTTCGGGGACCCTTGTCGGAAGGCGTGAGGATATATTATTTTATTATTATTACTAACTATTATTTTAAAATAATTTACTGGTTTTGTTGACAGAAGTATGAAATTAAACATAGAGAAAGAGTCAAATTTCATACATATTCTCTGCCTTTGCAAACACCATTTATTATATTCTATCGGGTCTATAATATATAGTCGAGAGAGAAAGCCAGATCTCGAGGCGATTTGAGGGTTTCTATCCATGTGGAACCCTATTTACAAGAGCGTTTTAAGTTGTCTCCTAACCAGCTCGTTGCGATCCCTACTCCAACAGTTTTAGTATCTGAGTAAATTGATAGGTCAATGTAAATTTGACACTCGGGAACGCCACTTGAGCGCGGCTGTGTTTGACGCGCGCCGGCCCCCAAAGTCACAGCTACTTTAGTTGATGGCTGGAAACGTGATGTGTGGCTGTCGTTTGATGGACTTGAAAAACGAAGGGTGTGAAGTTCGTATCTCCATATAAACCCACGCTATTAGAGAAAACTCTATTCCTCAACTATTTTTTTTATGAAGAAAGGCAACCAATCAAACAAAGGTCGCAAGTTTGAATCCCGACTGTACCAATGAGTTTTTCTGAATTTAAGTAAAGTGATTAGCCACACCACGAGCTTTAAGAGAAATAAAACATCGAGAGGAAACCTGCATACGTCTGAGAAGCAATTCATAGGCGTATGTATAGTCGTGCTTGAGTATCGGCGATTGACTCGCCATGTGTCACGTTCGCACCTAAAATATATCTCTGGCGGAAAGTGGGTGTATGGGTAATACCTGTACACTTCTGCCTACCCATTCGGGTAACTTATGGGAAGGCGTGAGGTTGAGGATGTATTTATTTACTCATAGCCGTTTGAACATCTTAACAGTTTCATGAGTAATACGACGTTTAGATAAAGAAACATTTAATAATAATACTACAGATAATGAAATATATACAGATAAACATAATGTACCTGAATTTAATTGTGTATCAAACTCAGTTGTATAATTTCAGGAAAACGCTTCAAAAAGGCCATCAAACCGTGTCGTTAGATTAATATTTACATTCCTTCTCTACCAGCCCATCTACGTTGATAAATAAACCTTATTTTTAATGTGGTAAGATCTCAATTTATCCAACATTAATAACACAATCTTTTAAGCGTGTTTGCAGGAAACCTCTGTATTTATCTTGTATTTTAATGAATAACATTTGTTTTGAATGTATAATCTCACAAGTGTCGCGGGTAATGAGGGCGCAATACAACACACACACACACACACAATGTGTGACTACATACACACGTGTATGTACTTACGTAATGATATCTCTCTGAGGCTCAGCGTGCCTCGACTTCATCTTATTTGAACGAAATAACATAACCTCAAAAAGGGATTGTACAATTTTAGAAATTAATTAAGGAATTAGGATTTAATATCATAATGGGAACTGAATTCTGGAAAAATTGCAAGTTCGAGCCCTTACTGTACCAATGAGATGTTTTCAAATTAGTACAGTGATTAGTCACACCACGAGCTTTACTGTGATGGAAAACATCGGAAAGACTCGCCCCATCTGTCATTATGGCACACATGTTTCTAGAGATAGAGGGTTTAGTTATAACTCTGCCTACCTCTATGAGGATCGTTGTCCATGGGCTCGAAGATACTTAGCTTTCATTAAGTTGATAGTTTCAGATCACCGTGGTTTGAACCTACAACTCACCCACTAAACCTACAACCTTACTACTGAATCAAGTACAACGTCTCCGAGCTCCGTATTCTATATTGGGCGTTATGATCTGTCCACATGAATATATATATATTTATATCTATATATATATATATATAGGAGATCCCATTTTTGAACTGACTCATCACGAAATCTCAGGAACTGTAAGGCCAATTTGTGAACTTACTCATTAGGATATCTCAGGAACAATAAGGCCGATTGACTTGAAATTTTGTAGGAGTATTCCTTACGTAGTGTAGGAGGTCATCTAAGAACGGATTTTGTGAAACTCCACCCGTAAGGTGGAGTGCGGGGAGATCCCATTTGTGAGCTCACTATTAGGATATCTCATGAACTATAAGGCCGATTGACTTGAAATTTAGGAGGAGTATTCCTCACGCGGTGTAGAGGTCAGCTAAGAACGGATTTTGTGAAACTCCACCCGTTAGGTGGAGTGCGGGGAGATCCCATTTGTGAGCTCACTATTAGGATATCTCAGGAACTATAAGGCCGATTGACTTGAAATTTGGTAGGAGTATTCCTTACACGATGTGGTCAGCTAAAAACGCTCAAATATCAAACAATATGAATCACAATCGGAAACCAAGACTATTCCAAATTCGCCTCTTTTTCTCTTATTTAATAAATAACGAAATATTCAAAGATTTGTAATGTGATGATAAACACATATTTTTGTGCGCTTAAATCGCAAAACCTTACAAGATAGATCAAATGAATGTACTACGGAGTAGTATATCTTCAAATGATCGATATAAAAGTCCGCGATGGTATTAAATTTTCTCTAAAGGATAAACCACCATAACCATTATTACATTTTTATTAGTATCAATATTGCACCCGTGCGAAGCCGGGGCGGGCAGCTAGCATATATATATATATATATAATATGTTTGTTTGTTTGTCTGAATTGTAATTAAACTTCAATAGGATGTTTTGGGAATGCAACGATCAATTCCTGTGCTAAAAAAAGCGAAGTCGCTAGAAGCGCTGCAGAATACCGTCATCACGCCGAGTCCCTAACGGGGTAGGCAGAGAGTATAGAGAGCCAGTTCTTTCTAGACTTATCTTTTGCTTCATCCACATTCATCAGCCTCTTCATACATGCTCGTCGGTTTCGAGTACTCTTAACGTTAGGTCCAGGTCCAGGTAGTCGGAACGTGGTTGTCCTCTGCCTCTGATTTTACAACAATTAAATACAATATTTTTCAGCCGATCGCAATGGATATTCTACGTAACATTGCAAGCAGCAAGTATTGACTAAAGTAAACTTATGAGCCGTGTGTCCCGAGCACTAGTGATGGGTGAACTGAAAAGCTGACATTAGCCTGTCGCCTGCCCCTTGGGGAAATCATCCCAGTTAGAGGCACAATGCGCTGCTATTGTGGCGAGTGCTCCGGGTGGAGACAATCGGCAGGCTGGGAGCAGAGATGGCTGTGGGACCGGAACTTAATTGCAATGATAATTTGTCGTTGTAGCAGAGTTTAACTAATAGCAAAGACTGGATTACAGTCGAAATACCGGTGCTTTGAACAAATAAGTTTTCCTAACCTTAAGTACCTACAGTAATTTTACTAGTCTTACTTTGGAGGACAGTATCGTGACAATTTCTCTGCTGAAATTCAAAGACAGATGTAAAGTTGCGCCTTAAGAACGTTAAGCATTTATAATATAAATGTAACCAAGAAAATAATGTACCTCTATTTTACATAATGTACCTCTATTTTAATGTAGGCAACCTAGTTTGGACATGATTGTACTATATTCTAGACCATAAAATGTTAACCAGGAACGTTAAGAGTACTCGAAACCGACGAGCATGTATGAAGAGACTGATGAATGTGGACGAAGCGAAAGAGGTATGTAAGTCTAGAGAGAACTAGCCCATCGATTTGAACTTGGTAGTTGGAACGTGGTCTTCCTCTGTAAGTAGGTGCACTAAAAAACTCACGTTTCTAAGGTTAATATTTTACTACAGGTCAATGCAATGGTATTTGCTCGAAGCATACCAGTAAAGTTATCGCAGACACTTTGCTGTTAATCCAACTTCGCAATTCCTCGGCAACACACGACTAGTTACGCAAGCAAAGTTTGTTTCAATTTCCGTCATTAGCCAAGCACGAACTTTGGATTGATAATTAAATTTACATCTCGACATAGACTTGCCACCGTATTAGAAGGCTTTTAAGCTTCACTTTGCGGTGGCAAAGTTTGGAGGTACAGTTTTGATTAATACATAAATTACTTGCTAAAAAGCGGCGGTAACCGCTTACCAACAATACGTTTACCTTGAGGTGTACGTGCTTATTGTACATATATGACCGGCTTGTTAGTAAACGAGTACCGTTGGTAACCCATTTCGTGGCCTTTTTCTACGTACATGAGTAACCTATGTATTGATAATTTACATATTTACATATATATATACATATCATCCGAGTAATGTGATAGTAAGTTAAAGGAAATTGCTGTGTCCTTCTCGCGAGGAAAGTTTTAAGGAACTCACCGCTGATAGAAAAATATATAAATTGTATTTCAAGTGAGAAGTCCTATGACGGTCGAATTAATATATAATGAATTAATGTTAAAATTTGAATGACAAAGAAGAAGCTTTTATTATTATTATTATTATTTATTAATAAGTAATGATTATTTTAAGTCCTACAGTAAAATGGTAAAAATAAGCGTTCAGGATACTTCCGTAGCGAAAAGTCGACACATTATTGAGTTCACACTTTCTGTTTTACGTGAAAAGAAAACTTTCGTGTGTTGCTAAGGAATAGATACTTGGGTAAAAAAAATGTTTTGTTATAATATAATAATAATAATAATAATAATAATCATTTATTTGCAAAAAACATGGTATAAATTTGGTGTTAATAAATAAATAATTTTGTACATACATGTTTTGCCGAGTTTTCAGCATGCAAATCCAGGTTAGTATTCAAAAAATTCTTGAACACTATAAACGTTATTGTCATTCAACCACTTATACAGTTGAACTTTAAATTGCCTATGGCTTAATAACTTAAATTCACTAGGTAACTTATTAAATACTCTAATACACATGAACATACAACTTTTACTATATTTACTTAACCTAGGAATTTCACTAATGACAAGTCTGCATGGATCTCTCCGATTTCGCGCGCAAACGCCATCTGCTGTTTGAAAGAGGTTTTTATGTTTCCATACAAACATACACACTTCGAAGATATAAAGAGAAGGTAGTGGCAGTAGTCCAAGACTCTTAAACACTGGTCGGCACGAGTCCAAAGGACAAAGCCCAAATAATGCTCGAATGCACTTTTTTTGCGCTATAAATAGCCTACTCTGGTCAGTGCTATTGCCCCAAACTACAAGTCCGTAACGAAGCAGTGATTCAACGTATGCACGGTATGACATTATAGCTGTATTAGTATTTGTTACATTTTTTATTTGTTTAATCGCATACACAAATTTATTTATGGAAATAGATAATTTATCTACGTGGGCTTTCCAATTCATGCCTTCATCTATAATAACACCTAAGAATTTTGTATGTGCTGAATCTTCGGTATTTTCAATTTCAAATTAAATTTATTATTATTTGATTTATTAAATTGTATATATGCTGACTTCTCTAAATTTATTTTTAAGTTATTCTGTTCTAACCAAAGAATTAGTGTATTAATTGTGTTATTGATATCTATTTCATGATTGTGCACTGTATTGTTTTTTTTATTGGTTGTTACTATAATCGATATGTCATCAGCAAATAAGATGCACTTACGATTTCTAATCATATCATATCATATCATATGATCTAGGTGTAATATTCACTACAGGCTCTATCGAGGCTAGTTCTGTCTATCTTTTAATACGAGATGTCAATCTTATTAATAGGGTAGGCAGAGAGGTATGTAGCCACACACCCACTTTCTGTTAGAGATATATTTCAGGTGCCAACGTGACAGATGGCGGGTCTGTCGATACTCAAGCACGACTGACTATAAATACATAATATGTACGCGTGTGAATTTATTTGGAACGTATGCAGGTTTCATCTCGATGCTTTCCTTCACCGTTAAGTTCATGGTGTGACTAATCACTGTACTTAAGTTCAGAAAAACTCATTGGTATAGTCGGGATTCGAACTTGCGACCTCTGCGTCGCAGGCAACTGCTCGAACCACTCGGCCGCCGCGGCTTGTTATTACAAGTGACTATTACGTTACCAAATGCAAATGGCACCACATCATCAATCCCAAGACAACATGTACACATTACAGCGAACTAACAACAGACAAGAAACAATTACACATGCTGTTAAAATTAACAGACGAATAAACATCCCTTTTGCTGGACAAAGGAAGAAAAATTGTATAATAATGCCAGGGAGAGATGCTCTTACGCCCTTACGGTGCGGGGTGAATAGGCGAGCACCTCGTTTAGTCGCGTTATGTCTAGTTAGGAAGTTATTCGACTTGCTTTTTGTTTAATGGACACTTTACTGCCGGGATTTTGATGACCATTGACCTTCGAAAGCTTATTCCGGGACAGTTATTTTCAGGTCAGCAGTTAAAGTAGTGGCAAATTGTAGGTGTAGGAAACTTCTTATAGAAATCTCTTGACCTACTTACTTAATAGTTGTAGCGCCGTTTGCACCCCAACTATAATAAAACAATAGGTATGTGGGTGTGTGGGAACTACCCATACACCTTTGCCTACCCCTTCGGGAACCTTTATGGGAAGGCGTGAGGATATCCAATAGGTATAGTCATGAAGATATATAACTTCGTGTCGGAAAAATATGAGTATAAAAAAATTGTTTTCAAAAGAAATAAGTTACGTAGATTCTCATTAAATATCAATCAGTATTTATTTATCAGTAAATCACAATGTTTTATGAATACGGAACTGTAGAGAAATTGTAGGGATCGATTCCACATTCATAGAGTAACCATGACGAAGGTACACATTCTCGTACTTCAGCGAGAATCGAACCTTGAATGGAAAATTTGCCACAACTATCAATCCGTGACGTCACACCGGTAATACTTAATTCACGTCCCTTCGTCCTAAATACATATGCTGCAATGACTAATTAAAAAGCGGCAACTAGTTAAAACGCAACTAAAAAGAAACGTGTTTGTATTAACTCAAAGCAAAGGCTTTGTGTAATTTCCCGTGCGCGTGTTCCATTGTGCGGCCCGCAGTGCCGCGGCGGCGAGCACAAAGAAAACACGACATGCACATTATATTCATGGTTTGCTGTCACATTAATCTTTATATTGCATATTTAAGCCGTGAAATGGTGACGGGAATGAGTAACACTTTGCAACAATATATATATAATATTATACTTAGTACATATAATAGTGCCTGGTCCCTCACGGGTAGGCAGAGAGAGAATAGTGCCAGTTTTCTCTAGACTTAACAGACGTTTTCGCTTAGTCCATATTCATCAGTCTCTTCATACATGCTCGCCGGGCGCGAGTTCTTTTGACGTGCCCATCCCTGTTCAATCGATTTAATTTAGGCATTTCCTACATTTGGGTATGAGCTTCCATTCCTGATGTCACTTCCTCTAGATCTTAAAGAGCCGTGAATCATATATTTTTTCAATTATACAATAAATAAAAGCGATTTTTCCCCAACCATGAGTAAACAACAAACACGACCGCGGTCACAACAATAGCTCCTCTACCTTTCGCCCAAATGTTACGTGAATGGAGCTCTGAGGAATTTCATAAAGGCACCCCACTATTATTCTCGGGTAAGAAGAATAAGTAACCGCTACAATATTACGTAGATGTACGCGTGATGTACTATAAAGGATTGTTAATATAAAACGTCCAAGCGCTATATCTAGGCGTGGAGATAAGAAATTGGCTTATTACTCAAATGTCGCTCGCTCAGTAAAATATGTCTACAATGGTACATTGTCCCTAGATATAGTATGGAGCTCTTCAAGAACCTAGTGTAAACATCTTGCAGCGTCCACAGGCGACAAGTAATCACGATAAGGCAAAAACATGCTTTCATAGAAGCGATCACTTTTACAACGGTATTACCAATACCCACAGGTACATCTACTCTGTGTGTTTATGAAGATTTCTTTTCCACTTTCACGTAAAAACTACTCAACGATATTTGATACAATTTGGTACAGAGATAGACTAGTTTAATTAGTTTAGTAACTTACTTTTATTTTTATTATATTTGATGGCGTTAAATGACAAAGTTAACCCCTCTTATACAGGATCTGTTTTATAACAAAATATTAGTAATTAATTAATATTATTGAGGATTTTATTATAAATAAAATATATCCCAGAATAAAAAACTAACAATGAAATGATGATAATGTTAAATGACCTATTAGATGTTCACTTGTTTATTTACATTATATAACACTGCATTCATAATATATATATATATCATACTACGAGTATATATTTTTATATGTATATATATATATATATATATATATATATATATATACTGGCCTACGTCTACCCGTAAACAGTACACCATAAAGTTCCAAAGTAGACCTACAGCTCTCGCCACAAGCAACTTTCTCCATACATTTGATCCTGTCAGTTGCAGGCTGTTTATGAATATTGAAACTCAATCCCCGTGAAAATAAGGTTGAAAACAGCTCACGCTTATAATATAATTTCCTTCTGTCTCTCCCCCGGCAATGACCTGTTTTACTCCCGACAACTTTTAATTAAGTAATAATAGAAAAATACCTTTATTATTCGTCTGTGGTATTCAAATTAATTTTACGTGCGTGTAACAGTTTGGTTTTACGACGAGTCGTAAAAGTATTTGTTCAGATCTTAGGAGTAATGGAGCTCAACGTATATATTTGTTCATGATGTACCCAGTGGAGCTGCCTCGGTCGCAGATACCCTTCCCGATAAGAGCTCATCTGGACACAAGTTTTAATTCTGTTCTTTCTTTTTAATATATCATTTATTCAAACATATATAATACTAGCTATGCCTGCGACTTCGTCCGCGTGGGAGAGTGAGTTTGCGCAGTTTTTTTTTATTTATCTTAGATGTGTATACAGGGGATGCCTACGTAATACGTAGTTTTATGCATGCAAAGTCTCAGCCCGATCGGTTTAAAATTGACAAAGTTTCATACAAACTTTCATCCCCTATTCTTATCCCTTTGGAGATAGAATTAATCAAAATCCTTTCTTAGCGGATGCCTACGTCATAACATCTGCCTGCATGCCAAATTTCAGCCCGATCCGTCCAGTGGTTTGGGCTGTGCGTTGATAGATCACTATGTCAGTCAGTCACCTTTGAGTTATATACATTTAGAAATGATGCCATGGAGTCGTCAACAACAAATTAATTTATATTATATATACTTGCTTTAAGAATTCTTTTGTTAATTTTCAAAATTCATAGAATAATAAGTTTTTAGTGTATGTTTAAGATTTGATGGGGTAATGCTACCACGAAAAAAAGAGGGTAAATTATTAATTAATCCAGGAATGAAATATTTGGCCGGTATTTGCGTCTTAGTCAGCTCTATGTACTGTGGGCAAAAAAGGGGTGACGTGAGTGGTGACAATCAATGCATTTGGCTGCAATTTTCTGTTAAGCAGAGTTCGGAAAATCTCTGCTGTGACTTCTCCGAGAACTCTCCACCAATTCCTCACGGGGAGGCAGAGGGAGTAAAGCGTAAATATATAATTTTCGGAAAATAATAACGATTATATTTTAAGCAGTAGCTTTCACAAATTAATATTTATTCCTGGCTACACGCAAAGGCTTTACTCACAGCTATGAATTTCAACTTACACCCTCGGCGGCTAGACCCTTTTGCGAATAAGTACTTGTAATGATATTATTTCGTACACTGCGCGCCATGAACATATGACTACTACTTTTGATACCTAGGCCTAGTAAGGTCCAAGTTACAGGTAACAACTTTTTTATTCCCATAAAGGTGAGAAACCAGCACGCGGTCTGATGGCAAGCGGTTACCACAGCCTATAGACGCTTGCAACACCAGGGGTATCGTCTGCAGTTGCCGACCCTGTAGGAATCTTTTACATTTCTTGAAGAACTCCATGCTATTTTCTAAACCACTTCGCATTTATCTACATCAAAATCAGTTGGAGTGTGTGTATGGTAGTCTAGGGAAGTTAGATCCCACTTCCCGCGAAAGACAAATTTTAGGTGCTAGCGTGATAGATGGCGAGTCCATTGCCGTTACTCGAGCTTGACTATACACAGTCATTGAGTTCCTTCTCAAGTTCAGAAAAACTCATTGGTATAGTTGGGAATCGAACTTGCAATCTTTTTGTTGAAGGCAATGACTCGACACACTCGGCCGAAAAGGCTTTTTTTATTATTATTATGTAGAAACATTCCCACGGGCGCGGTCTGAATACAGATTCAATTATTGTATTTACTTAATACATTCTCAGTTAAGTTTCGGAACAAGTAACTGAGCTCGCCATTATTCCGGTTTCAGATTTCACTCACGTTCTTTAAGTAAATAAAAATAAAATGAAAAAACTTGGCCGTTGCCGACCGGGGCCAACTTAGCGCCTATGTGTTGTTCTTGAGGACTAACTTGGAATACCTAAGTTGAGCTTAAACCTATAGCGAGTGCGGTACAATACAAGCGATTGCTTTGTTGTTTTTCTGTTAACAATAAAGCTATTGAACCATTACGGTAAATTCACATTAAACTGAGAACTGACTTTCATTCTACAAACAATTGTTTGAATATCGATAGGAAATACGTAACCTATTCAATTGAAAATAGTTATAAGAATTTGTTACACATTTTAATATATCAATGTCTGCGCGACAAAGAATTCCGAACGAACAACCTCTTTATGCCAAAGATATGATGGTTCCAAAGTGACAGACGGCGAGTCTGTCACTAAGACATCTAATACGACTTTTAAATCTTTCTCAGGCGTGTTAAGGTTTCACCGCAAAGCTCGTGGTTTGATAAGATTTAAAAATGCTTATTAGAATGTTTAAATCTGTAAGTGGCTCGAAAAGTTGCCCGCGATACAAAGATCGCAAGTTCGAATCTCGACTGTACGAATGAGATTTCTGAACTTAAGTACAGTGATTGGTCACACCACGAGCTTTACGGTGAAGGTAAATATCGAGAGGAAACCTGCATAGGTCTGAGAAGCAATTCAAAGGCGTATGCATAGTTGCGCTGGAGTAACGGCGATGGACTCGCCATGTGTCACGTTTGCACCTAAAATATATCTCTAGCGGAAATGTCTGTGTGTGGGTACTGCCTATACACCTCGGCCTACCCCATCGGGAACCCTTCAGGGAAGGCGTGAGCCACCCAGGATGTAACTTATCTCCGTTCTAAATTTAATTTCGATCCGTCAGGCCGTTTGGATGTGCAATAAAATTAGTATCAATAAGACGACAGTCTGGTCTAGTGGTTAGAGCTCCTGACTACGAAACTTCGCGGGTTCGAATCCCGCTGAGGGCAGATATCTGTGTGATGAACACGAATATTTGTACCTTAGTCTTGGATGACCTATGTATTTATGTATATATCTATCTATATAAGTAAATATATCGTTGTATAGTTACCATAACACAAGCTTTGATTAATTTGGGACTAGGTCAATTTGAGTGGAATTGTTCCAAGGTATTTATTTATAATTTATTATTTATCGATATTTCGAAGTAGGTAATATATTTTTGCAAGCGAGTGTACAAAATCAGTTGTATTCGCAATTAGCAGCGTTCGTGTTGCTCGATTATCCTTTAATAATAGTCCGAGAGGTGGCACCAATTTTTGGGTAGGTGTTTGAGGCAAGCTGAAAACTTGTCACATACCTCTCCTATTATATTCCAACATGGAATTGCAGATCTGGCTGGTGAGTAGTGGGGCTAAATGAACCCCTACATTTTTAAAAATATTATTTTTTTATTCCCAAAAATATATTTGAGGCAATACGCAATTTATATATGTTGCAGTGTAATACTTAATAAGTACGAAAAAAAATAAGCCAGACAATTTGATCGGGGTTGTAACATTACCAGACGCGTGCAAAAAATTTTGCAAAAAATTATAAAAAATGTTTTTGAGGCAGCTTGAAATTTTAATGGAGTGTTATTTATAGCTAAAAAATAAGATTCCCAAAAAGACAGATCATTTAGGTAGGGCTTTCTACCTGCCAGGTGATCAAACAAATAATGGATGGGTACGGGCCTGTACTGCTATAGACAAGCTGTTGTGTGAGAGAGAGCGCATATCGACAACTGTCTTCGTTCTTGCTTGCCGCGTTACTATTGGCTCTAGCGAGGCCACGAGACTTACAATAACCCATGAGGTTTCAAGTTAGAATTTCGGAGTAAAAAATATAAAATTTTCTGAATTAGTACTAAATACATTTTGCATAAAAGTGATTGTATTGATTTATGGACGTTAAAGGGACATATTTTTGTGATTTCTTTTTTATCTTAAAAAAATAATTATTTTGCCAATTTTTTTTTGCGAATTTAAACGTACTAAATTGTTTAAATATTTGATATATCGGTAATAATATTTATTTTTCGAAGAGAATTTATTTTAAAAGAAAATTAATATTTCAACAATTATTGTCCAAAAAATTTTTGTACAGAATTCATACTGTTGCCCCTACATTCAAAACTAAAAATTGTTTTTTTTCCTCTGACAGTATTCCCAGTCAAAATTTATACGGAAATTTAAAACTTTTCATCTTAAAATTAATAAGGGTTAGGTATTAAAAAAAACAATGATTAAAATATTAAATCGCAAAACTAGATTTATAAAAATATAATATTTCTTCAGTGGTACAATTATTTGAGTAAAAAAAATTTTAAATAAATAAAAGTCATTTCACGTCAGATATAAATTATCATTCTTCGTCTGTTGATTCTTCATCAGAACTACTTGAATCTTGGGATTCATCTGTATCAGATTCGGCAACCTCTTCATCATCTGCGAAAAGAAATATATATTTATTTTTTTAATTAATCACAGAAATTTTAATGCAGCAGTTATTAAAAATAAACCATTTATTCTCACCTGTGGTATGATTTTCATCATCGTTATTTTTATTTTCCTCATGAACAACACGGCGAATACTGATTGCGGCATACACTCTCCGTCAAACCAGTGAAAATCTAGCGTATCCTCATTAAGTGTTCATCCGTTTCTATTAGGTGTCGAAGAACTGGGGAATCGTAAATATGCATTTCTCCAAATGCTTGTTATGTATTGCGTTCTTAAAAGATGTCATTTTAATTCAGCTTCGCATGGAGGTAAAGTAGAGGGATCCATTATTTGTTTGATCACCTGGCAGGTAGAAAGCCCTAACGAAATGATCTGTCTTTTTGGGAATCTTATTTTTTGGCTATAAATAACACTCCATTAAAATTTCAAGCTGCCTCAAAAACATTTTTTATAATTTTTTGCAAACATTTTTTGCACGCGTCTGGTAATGTTACAACCCCGATCAAATTGTCTGGCTTATTTTTTTTCGTACTTATTAAGTATTACACTGCAACATATATAAATTGCGCATTGCCTCAAATATATTTTTGGGAATAAAAAAATAATATTTTTAAAAATGTAGGGGTTCATTTAGCCCCGCTACTCACCAGCCAGATCTGCAATTCCGTGTTGGAATATAATAGGAGAGGTATGTGACAAGTTTTCAGCTTGCCTCAAATACCTACCCAAAAATTGGTGCCAGCTCTCCTACTATAACTGGATGTGCAACTGTGCGGACTGCTGGGAGGGGGCGTATAGTAATGACATCATTCGGTCCAGCTTGTTGGCTGCCTTCAAAGTGAATGCTAGCCTTGTGATCATACGATTTCGATGTCTTATCGCCTGTGAACATACATTCATCTTAAATTATATTTAAGAATTTATTATCTGGAGTAGGCAGAGGTGTGAAGGTATTACCCACACTCCCACTTTTTGCCAAAAATAGATTGAAGGTTCCAAAGCGGCTGATGGCGAGTCCATCGCCGTTATTCAATTACAACACATTCGTCTTTGAATGTTTACTGTAACGAATGCTGGCAGGTTTCCTCCTGATGTTTTCCTCCACCGAGAAGTTCGTGGTGTTGCTAATCAAGTCCCAACAGTCGGGATTCGAACTTGCAATATTTGTGATGCAGGCGACTACTCGAACCATTCGGCCACCACGGCTTATAAGAAGATCGAAAGAGGACGGAATTCAGCCCCCAGGCATTTTACAAATTGAATTATGTAATAAATACATACATACATTTCATCACACCGATTCCCTACCGGGGTAGGCAGTCCGCGTCTGCTCACTCTAGACTTACCTCTACCTCTTCCGTGGCACGTTCATCAGTCTCCTCATGCATGCTCGCCAGGTTCGTCTACGCTTGACGTTCCCTGATTGAGTTGAGTGTCCGATCGATTTGCTCTAGGTAGTTGAAACGTGATCTTCTTCTGTCTCTTCTTGCACACTTCAGCTTTGTACATGTAACATGCCTCTCTTCATCTTTACAACCACATCCTCGTTCACGCAAGAAATGTCATATACTCTAGGCTAGTAATTATTATAAAGTATCTAAATTTATTTTAGAACTAACGCGCAGAACTAATAATGCTTAGTAATACCTAAAATATTATCCCAAAGCCAAGAACAACATTCAACCTGCATATTGTTACTGTCAGGTGGAAAATGAGAAACTTTTCTAATAACATTTTCAACTCCACCCGCCTTAGACTTAAAAACTACAGATTAATCTTACTTCGAAGCGCATTTAACAACTATAACTAGTTTCAATTTTCCCCTCCCCCCCCCCCCCCCTCATCGTCAGCCAGGAAAACTTTTATGGTACGGTAAAACTATGTTAATATTGAAGTAGCGAACACGTCAGGATTTAGAAGTTGCAAGTAACACGTTACTTTTAGGGTTCTGTATTCTGTAAGAGAAGCCGTTTTCTTATGGGACACCTCGTATATCTGTAGTCTTTCTCTTTACACTAACTGAGTTAAATAATCTTTACACATAGGTGTCAATCGAATCTCAATATGAAAGTTCTCTTCGCGGTCCCGCAACGTACGCGTACACGAATTTATCACAGACATTGAGCAAATTACAAGGAAGATCATGTCACGCGTTACGTTAAATTAAATACTTTTACGTTAAGCAGCCTACTTGATAAAACGTGTAACTTTTTAATCAATGGACCAGCAGCCGCCGGGACTCGCAGGAATTTAATCTTTCCTTTGAAATCCTCTGGCGCAGGGCGGGGGATGAAAGGCCCGATGCACATTTTATATAGGATCGATCTTTGGCCCTTTTGTCGTGAGGAAATACTTTTTTACATATTCTCTAAGTATATCCCGAACCGCGGTGGCCGAGTGGTACAAGTAGATGCTGCTGCTAGTTTTTCTGATCTTAAGTACTGAGATTAGTCACACCACGAGCTTTGTAGTGAAGGAAAACATCGAGAGAAAACCAGAATGTTCAAACCAAATTCAAAGGCGTATAGTTGTGCTTGAGTTACAGCGATGGACTCGCCATATGTCAAGACACTGATTTCTAATCTTGGGTAGCATGCCACGCATGTAATTTATTTGGTAAGTAAGTATAAAAACCTTAATAATAAAAGCCTCTCGACTAGGGGGCTGTTATTTCCGGCAGATTTAAAAACTTCCATCTCTGGCTTGAGTCGTACCGGAAACCAAAGTTGGGGCCAACTTTACGCGCTTACATCACGAGAGCTAAGTTAGAGGGCTCATACAAGTAGGGCACTGAGGGTTCCGTAGTCGTGCAGCCCATTTCGGAGTCACTACATACTTGAACCTTGTAATAAAGATGTTAACATTATATCAATCATGCTACGGACTTTATTGTGAAGGAAAATATGGCGAGAAAACTTAATTGGTTTGAAAATAAAAATCAAAATACGTATTTTTAAAAGTCTTTCTGAGAAACTGTGATGACTCGTCATCTGTCACGCTGGCACCTAAATTATAGCTCCGGCGAAAAGAGGTGTTGATACATCTCTGCCTCCTGGCACCCTTATTAGAGCTATTCAGAGCAAGAAGAATACGCTCATAAAATGTTTGTATTAAAAAACTAATAAATTTACTACACGATTGATGCTGTCGTCGGTGCACTAACCTAACACGTGATCCCAAGATGAAGGAATGGAACAGAAGGCATAACAGAGTTACCTGTTTAGAATATGGCATATTACAATATTAATTTTTTTTTAGCTACCACAATTTTGTATTGCACATTACAAAGTGACCTATAGTGACTTCATTGCTGTTTGATCATATTTGGTCTATCATATTCAACGTATGATAACAATGTGTATATTGTACCTAGACTATACATACGTGATGTGGAATACAATTAGACCTAAGATACAGGGTGTAGACAAACTTCCTAAAGCCGCAGAGCCCATAATTGGGACAATAACCATTGAGCAGCGAGCGGTTGTTATTGGCTCTGTAGTGGCGGCCACTAGCTCGGGCGGCTCGATGGCTCGGGCTCCGGGCAGTTGGTACTTCAATATTTATTAATCGAGAGGTTCGAGTAGTTGCCTGCAACACATATATTGCAAGTTCGAATCCCGACTGTACCAATGAGTCTGAATTTGACAACAGTGATTCGCAACACTACGAACTTTATCTATAAAGGAAAACATCGAGAGTTCATCGGCATACAACTGAGAAGAAATTCAAAGGCGAATGTATAGTTGTGCTTGAGTAACGGCGATGGACTCGCCATCTGTCACGTTAAAATATATCTCTGGCGGAAAGTGGGTGTGTGGGTATTACCTATACATCTCTGCTTACCCCTTCGGGGACGCTTGTGGGAAGGGGTGAGGATTTTGTCAACCTGGAATTCGGTAACACCTCTCTCTAGGGATGAGTGTTAATGTCTGCGACACAGATTTATAATGATACAGTCACTATTTTACATATAAATCAAGTTGTTTTAAGTTCCTTATAAATAATAATGATAAATGATCCAAAGCAATTTATTCAGCGTGTTACAAATGTAGGGGTCGCGGAGGCATGGCCGTTTTAATTCCGTTTATCTTGACCGTTATCAAGATTGTCTTGCCATCGGTTCGGTAATTATCATTTCCGATTGTGCCAGCGGCACTACCCTTCATTCTCGACTTTAAGTCGGATGGTTGGAGTCGATATTAGCTTGGAGCCTTTGGATATAGCCTGGGAAAGTTTTGTAGGGACTAATTTATCGGTTATCGGATTTGGCTATTTTGTGCTGAGTCTTATTTCAGTCCGAGTAAGGAATGTCTACTTTCGTTAATAGTACATTTGGGGTAGTAACAATAATATTGTGTATTTAAACGTACATATCAACACGCCTCCCTCACGAGGTAGGCAGACAAATTAGAACGCCAGGTCTCAGGTCTTTACAGACCTCTTTCTCTTCATCGACATACATGAATCTCTTCATAAAGGACCCTGGTTTCGAGTACTCTTTACGATATCTAGCGTTAAAGCGGGAGGAACCACACGCTTCGCTTGTAGATCTCTGGATAAAGTAATGCTTCCGTACGCTGAGATCTGTTGAACTACTCATACATACATATCGCCTTTAGTCCCTATCGGGGTAGGCAGATAGTGAACTACTCAATGGATAATATTAAGAAAGTTTGTATGTACATTGTATTATTGTATTATCAAAAACAAACAGTAATGGAATATGTGAACACGGCGCGGGTGAAAGCGCGCAATACGACTAGTACTTTAGAAGAACCTAAACCATCAATCGAATTATGTACCTTATCAGAACGGCTTATCAACCAAAATCCCACTTTGTCTGGTCAAGATGTAGATGTTATCGGGCACATCCGTCGGCTGCTGCGTAAGCTTGGCTCACATGGATTTGTGCGCTGGCTTTCATTTGGTTTTAAGATTTACTAGGCGTTAAACAAGGCTTTGGCGGAGATTTAGCTAAATGTTTATTCTCTTGCATATTATTATATGGAGTGTCTCATAAAATGTAACATATGTCTGCTGGGAGCTATAGGGTGTTGTGAATATATCGCATGTACTACGATGGACTAAAACAAATAGCTCCAAAGATAATTGTCAACATTACTGAAGGGAATACTCAATTTGTCACATGGGTTTTTTTCGGATACTTTTATTAATAAAAGATAAGAAATACATCGCTATATTCTACATGATTACAGCTGATTTTTATGCGGAAATATAATATATATTGTCAACTTCGAATGTACCTTTTATCTATCTATATCATTGTATCTTCTACCTTTTCATCATCATGTTCTGGTAATGTTGAATATTTGTGATTTCTGATTCATCGCATTATCGCCAGTACGAGATCATCACTCACTAATCTTGTAATTAATTGCGTATTAAGCACTGATCACGTGTGTTCGGGCCCTAGTTAACCACAGCTAATTGCATCGCTCCGAGGACAGGCAGTAAACACGATCATCCTTAGGTGACATGGACGTTAAGCCCTAATTATATCAACAATGTTACACTCTGTAACCTGCTGTCCTGCTCAGGAATTAATTGTTATTTGAATGTATGTTAACACACTGCTAACGTCGTTCCTGCCAATTTGTAAACCAAAAATATTGAACTTTTCCCGTAAGAAATCAAGACGATATTCGAGTAACAATACGATTTAACGTGTAGCTTCATTGCCTGATATTGTAATTGGATATCGGTCTAAACAATTCTGATAGACCTGGAAAATTTCCAGTCGTCAGATATGCTCAATAACTTAACTTAATATTAACTTTTCAATATTGGACGCGTTGTTAATTATTTTGTAATGAATAGGCCTAAATAATAATATATCTTATGGCCGCTGATATCGTCCTACTTTAAAATCGTCCCATCGTATGTCCGGACAGAAAGGTCAATTTTGTATGTAATACGTAATTGTTTAGGTTTACTTTTTATGCCACAAGATGTCACTGCGCGTCTAACTAAAACTCGCTATAGAGATCCTCTACGTGTAAAATAGTAAATTAGTACTTGCACTCGGGTCAATTGTTTTGGTTTCGCTATCATTTGGTTATTTTATTCAAGTCCCCGGTCAGTTTCGGACTACACGAGAGTAGGTAGAGAAAAAGAGTGAGGGTGAGGGAGGGACAATAAAAAAAATCTACGTCACTCACACACACTGAAATAATAACATTCTCCAATCTCCATGACCTTCATCATCTTCATCATATCATCATGCCTTCACGGGTTAGGCAAAGAGAAAGAGCGCCAGTTACTTCTCTCAAGACTTAGATACCACTTTCGCTTCGTCCACATTCATCAGTCTCCTTCATACATGCTCGCCGGTTTGAGTTTCCGATCGATTTGAACTAGGAAGTTGTAACGTGGTCTCATCATTTCTAATGTCCAAACCAACGCAACTTGCCTCTCATCTTTACAATAACACCCTCGTTCACACCAGTTAGCTCTGTTCGAACAATTATTGTTGTATCTTCCGAAGGGACCCAACCCTTTAATTATTTATTTCGCCAATAGATGAGCACAGGCGTGGCAAGCTAAGTAGAAGGTGAAATTAACTGGATTTGTACTTGACGAAAATGCCGCAGAATAGCGCTTAATTGCAAAAATTGGGAAGGATAGGAGTCAAGTCTCTGCCTAGGAATGGGGAGGAATCGTCTCGAAAAAAGCATCAAGCTTAAGGATTCTTAAAGTTGCTTGATATGCCACACAAATTACAATATACAAGCTTACCTCTCTAAGCGACGCAAAAGCAATTATTACAAGCATAATTGTATTCCCTGTCCTCATTAAAGCGGGAGTCATTACTAATGAGACATAAGCCGTGTTCCGAGCAATTTCACTGAAAATATACAATCAATTTTAGGAAGATTATTCTTGCTAGCAGCCTCGTTCAATTTACATAAACATGTCAGAGGCCATGTTGTTTTATAAGATTAATTTTAATGCATTTAACAAAAAAAAACAACGTAAGTACAGTGCTTAGTCATACCACGAGCTTTACTGTGAAGGAAAACATCAAGAGGAAATGCTTGAATCTGTCACGTTGGTAACTAAAGCGTATCTTCGGCAGAAACTGGCTGTTTATGCATTACAAACATCTGCCTACTCCTTCTGGGATCCTTCTAGGAAGACGTGTACTACTCAAATTGTCTAGTATATATGTATAATCGTCTATATGTATAATAACATTTTCATTTCCATCAATTTGGCGCCGGTGAAAGCGCGCTGGTCGTTATAGGAAAACCTGATGTATAGCGTACAATGACATGATCGAATTTATTTACTGTTCATCCTTTCATACATACAATATGTTGATGATTTAACATTATATTTATTAATTTTATCTTATATATAATAATAATATATATAATAATATATAATATAATATATCCTCACGCCTTCCCACAAGGGTCCCCGAAGGGGTAGGCAGAGGTGTATAGGTAATACCCACACACCCACTTTCCGCCAGAGGTATATTAGGTGCCAACGTGACAGATGGCGAGTCCATCGCCGTTACTCAAGCACGACTATACATACGCCTTTGAAATTCTTCTCAGACGTATGCAGGTTTCCTCACGATGTTTTCCTTCACCGTAAAGCTCGTGGTGTGACTAATCACTGTACTTAAGTTCAGAAAAACTCATTGGTACAGGCGGGATTCGAACTTGCGACCTTTGCGTCGCAGGCAACTGCTCGAACCACTCGGCCACCACGGCTTTTTTTCTTATTTCACCACGAATTTTATCTTAATAAGTAGATACAGCTTCTATCAACTTACAGTGTTCACCACAGTTTTCTCATAGATTCTTAGATATCCTATACAAGACATCCATCCATTAACGCACAAGAACGTTGATTGCGGAGACAATGCACATGACAAGCGAATAACAACCTACAAAGCAACCAACCGCCCTCTCAAAAGACGATAAATGTTACCTCTGTAGTTCACAAATTTCCCAATTACATCTCTTATCAAAAGCAATTCATTAATATTGAATATAGCCCGATTAAGGTATTAAAAGGGTCCCTCAGGGCGAGCACTTTGGCCCCATTATATTGAATCCGTACATAATCTCACGCAAACTAAATGGTAATTAAATCTGTGACTGTCCATATGTCACGAGACCCGCTTGCGATGACACATTTTGCCGTAATGAACCCTGTGGACAAGTATTTTGAACCGTATTCGTTGTTAGATATGGTTGGATTTCGAGGGAATGCTGGTAGCGAATTTTAAGCGAGTTACGCTTGATCGATGCTCGGATGGAGTTCAGTTTTGATCACGTTATTAAGTGTGATTGTTGATATTTAATGGATGTCATAGCGCGATATTTCTCACTTCGCGTGGGAAGACCATTTATAAATCGGGAAGATGAATAGAATTTGGGTCAATAAGAATTAGTTGGAAGTCAACTAAGAATTGATCCCTAAATCAAATCGATACCCAAGGATAGGCAAGTCAAGAGTACTCTAAACCGGCGAGCATAATTATATGAAGAGAACGACGTGTCCCTACACACCTCTACTTACCCATTCGGAGACCCTTGCTTGAGACTGCATAGTAGGAACATGCACTTTTCGATATTAAATTATTTCCAAAATACACCATTGACGTATTTTATAAGAATGCATGCATATTATATTATTATGATTATGTTTTTCATATTACTTTCTTTTATTGTCATATTGGCGATGTACTCGCCATCTGTCACGTTGGCACCTAATATACCTCTGGCGGAAAGTGGGTGTGTGGATATTACCTATACACCTCTGCCTACCCCTTCGGGGACCCTTGTGGGGAGGCGTGAGGATATATTATTATTATTATTTTATTGTCACAAGATGTCGCTAGCCGACGTATGACTCGCGCTATAGAAAGTGTCTCTGCGTATTATATAGACTAAATAAATAGAGAGTGAAATGGTTGGAAACAGATGAAATAGCTAGTTTTTAATAACAATTAACAAAGCAACCATTGAGTTCCGTTGGATTGGTTCGGATCGGATATTATATTAAGTACTAGCTGTGCGCGCGACTTCGTTCGCGTGGAAATTATATATATATCCTCACGCCTTCCCACAAGGGTCCCCGAAGGGGTAGGCAGAGGTGTATAGGTAATACCCACACACCCACTAAATTGGAAATTAACAAATATTAAATAGTCTTACTTATTCCTTTCAACACAACATCAGCTATCTGACACTCTGACAGTGAGTGTCGTTACAATCAGTCCAGCCGTTTCAGAGATTACCCGGAACAACAGACAGACAGATCAAAATTTTAAAAATGATATTTTGGTATATGTCCCGTGTACACATCCATATTATGCATTTAGTAAAACGCGGGATTTTTAATATTACAAACAGACACTCCAATTTTATTTATTTGTATTTCGTATAGGTGAAGTCCCATACCATAGACAATTTCCTAAAATTTAAAAATCCCAGAAATAAATATTCGTCTTAAATTAACTTTTCAATTTATTATATTTTAATATACCTACAAAATAGCTCCAATTCTGTAAACAAACATGCAAAAAATAATTCCGGAGCTCGAAAGCAGCAACAAAATAAACGCAAAGTAGCGACGAAATGTTAATACGAGTTGGAATAACTCCGGCGGCCCGGAAATGAACCCAGGGCTGAATCAGGCCGTATTGTCAGCCCGTTGAGCTGACGGCGATTAGCAATTGAATTGTAGATGGTTTTGTTCGCAGCGGGAGCGGGGGAGTACAGTAATCAAGGTTTCTTTACCTCATTCAAGGTTTTTTTGGGATTTTTAACGTGTTTAATTTGATAATTATTGTTGGCAGCTTGTTTATCCAAACATATTTGTTCTATTAGATAACTTCAGATCTCTCTAAATCCCTGCGCAGATGGTGAGAGTAGCTTGTGCGTGAAGAAGTTGTATAAGGTCGTCGACACAACCTTTGTGTTACATGCACATAGGCAGCGGTAACCGCTTACTTTCTGACCACTTACACACTGCAGGAGTCTACTTTCACCCTTCTTGAATATCACAAGTAAATCACAAAAAAATTACAAAAAAATCTACTTTCACAATACCTCAACGGGGTACATTCCACAGCCTGAGAATTCGCGGAAGGAAACACCTTAGAAATGACGCAGAATAACTCGACTAACAGAACAACTAACAGATGGCGAGAGGTGCGGTGCTAGTGTAACCCACATAAAAACTTGTCTTGGCGGTATCAACATAAGTACCACAGATACATATACATATGAAATATTTTTTTTAATCTAATTCCAAACGAAACGGACACTTACATCTTTTATATTTCATTTTGATTTAACGACCTAATAATGAATGACTTCTAACTTCCTGTTGTAAGCACCACTTTTGCAACATGTGCTTAATACAGCCTCGTCCGCTTGTTCCGTATTCAAGCGCCATTATTGCTATTGACAATGGTTCCCGGATCAGAAGTCAAATAGGATGGAACGTCGGGAGGTTGCATTGTCACTGCGACTCACTTATTGGCCTAATTGGAGCCTCACGCCACTCTCGCACAGATTTGCAGTGTTCTCTCGGTCGCATATATCAACGATTGCTTTGATGTCTCAATGAGATCATTTTGGGGAGCAGATAGTATTATGTGGATGGCTCGTTGTCAGAACTTCAAATGTAATGTCAAAATCAGTTTCATATATTTCGTATAAAGCTATTTTAAAGAATTCCTACAAGTGTATTTTCAACGGCTCCAGTTCATAATATATTAATAATGTTCTTCCCATTAGGGTCTCCGAAGGGGTAGACAGAAATATCAAACATCCACTTTTCGACTAATGGCGAGTCCTTCGTTTCTCCAGCTTGACTTTACACAGGCTTACCGTTTTTTTCATGATCAATTTCGTCATGGTAAATCATCATATTATAAAAAAAGATGTTTTAAAACTAGAGCTCGCAACAGCGACACACAAAAACGGTGTTTCAAATTGAATAGGACAATGAAATTGAAACTGAAAGGGGCTTATATTCTCAGCCAAATGGAGCAGTAAATAACCTTAACAGGCGAACTGTTAAAGTCCCACCAGAATTTGTACAAAGAAAAATGCCATTGTCAATTCTTAGCAGACCCTGAGACGTATCTGACCCATTACCAAGCCATACTGTTATTGCCGACGATGCGCGGTCATTATCTAAACGACAGCTATACATCGCTGCTCCCGCGAACACTCGCTCACATTTGTAACATACATTAGCTTCAAGCGAACGCGCAATTTGATGGGAACGTGAGCTAATTTGCAAAGATGCTTTGGGGTGAAGTGTTGGGTCGATTAGTGGACTTTGAATTTGAGTGAATTGGATTGTTCAGAGACATCGTACCTAAGTACCTAACGAACGAATTTTAATGTAAAATTAAAGAAGTTAGCCCAAATACAGCCAACCAATTTAGTTTCCATAGTGGCTGAAGGCTTTGCGAAAATCTTTTTTAGAGTCACTTTAGTGGCCGAGGGGTTCGAGTAGATGCCTGTAACACAAAGATCGCAAGTTGTACCCGACTGTACCAATGAGTTTTTCTGAACTTAAGTACAGTGATTAGTCACACTACGAACTTTACGGTGAAGGAAAACATCGTGAGGAAACCTGCATTTGCTGAGAAGAAACTCAAATGCGTATATACAGACGTGCGTGAGTAACACGATGGACTCGCCATCTGTCACGTTGGCCATAAAATATATCTCTGATGGAAAGTGGGTATGTGGGTTCTTCGGTGACCCTTAGCGGAAGGCGTATAAATCTACCCTTATATATATTATCTTAGAAATGATTATCCCTTGTATGTATGTAAGCAACCCATGTCTACACACAAGTCCAAACACTCAAGACAAGGCAGGTGTGTCGCGGTGATTAGTGGACCTACCCTCCCCCTCTCCCCCTCCCCCCCCTCCTGACCCTTCAGTCGCTGAAATATTGTGCCCAATGTAAGTCTCTTGAGACGAAGTCGGGTCGGTGACGGATGGCCGATACTACGGAAAATGATTTTTATCCAATTGACATCGGTGAATTTATAGTCGTGCTTGACTACACTCGCCATGTATCACGTTGGCACATGGAATATATCTTCGAAGGAATCTGGGTGTGAGGGTAATACCTACACACCTCTGCCTACCCCTTCGGGAACCCTTGTGGGAAGGCGGGAAGATATATTTTATAAATAAATTTAGTAAAAAGAGCAGTAGGTATGAAGTAAAATGAAACGAAGAAAAATATTGGCCCCAGAACGCTGTTAGTTACGTAATGTGATGTTCAAATACCACATAATATTGGCATGCGAATGTTTCCGTAAATAGGTATTTATATATTATGGGTACCTCCCAACTAAACACTATACTCCTAAAAACAATTTAATACAAAATATTTAGTAAACATTACAATTTCATTAGTCCTTTACAGAAAAGAAGGTTTTTTCGCTGTGCCATTTTATGGAAATTTAACTTTGGAACGGTATAATCCTCCCCCCATAAACATTAGCAATGCTACAAACATCACTCGCTCACGTCATACGATATCCATATGGATGCGGCACAAACTTAATGTATGTAATAGACCGTGTTCGCAGCACTATTGATTCTCCGAGACACCCTCGGGGTTTGCCTAGTAGCCTTTATTATTGATAATGCCTGTTCACGCAACCCATACCAAATAGTTTATAACACAATTAATATTAAGTTACACGCTACCACCACTAGATGGCGCTACTTTTCATTGTATAACGCGCTATAGGAAGCTTCACATAGAACATTGTGGTAGACGGCGTTTATTTCTAAATCATACCGGCTCCGATCAGGAATACTATTGGTTTTATTTTACCTTTTAGTGTTTCACACACAGTTCAACCAAGTACCTTCTCGGTACTAAACAATACCTTTCGCTGTCAAACGCTCTTGTGCTTGGAGTATATCACTGTTCTACATTTTACAAGTACTTGGGTGGGAATGACCACTATGCATGCAATTGGCTTTAAGCAATGAGATTAATTTCTGGGATATTTATTCCATGCACACATGCATATCATCACGCCGAGTTACTAACGAGGTTGGCAGAGAGAGCGCCAGTTCTCAGACTTCCATACCTTATTTCGTCGGTCTCGACTCTCGAGTACTCTTGACGTTCCCGTCCTTGCGTGTCCGATCGATTGGGTCAATGTAGTTGGAACGTGGTCTTCCTCTAACTCTTCTTGCACAAAGTTTCTCTTTGTTTATCTGCTTCGCAATCCATCCTTAATATTATATTAGTATTTTGAGGCTTGTATCTATTCCGTAGGAATCTAGAATTTACTGGCGATTTATTCTCTCCGTCAGAGATTCGACGTGATAATATCTATGTATGATCCTATTTATGAAGATAAACTTCGTGTACCTTGGGACTAGTTCAATTTGAGTAAAAGGGCTTAAAAAAAATATCACTGTAACCTTTTTTCTTACCCCAGGTGGCGTGTGGTCTCTCCGCAATCTATCTATCTCCGTCCCGCGCGCCGTCCTCTCAGGTGAGGGCCAGGCTGCAGTGCTGAGGTGCTCATACGACCTGGAGGGGGCTGCCCTGTACTCCATTCGATGGTATCGAGCGGAAATAGAGTTCTATCGATATGTTCCGAGGGAGATGCCGCCAACTATGGTGTTTCCGTTACCAGGCGCTTCGGTCGACGTAAGTATCTCTCTAGCAATATGGCGCTAAAAACTACCTTCCACAAAAAAAAAATCGAGCATCACGGTGAAGGAAAATATCGAGAGGAAACCTCCATACGTTTGAACTTCAATATATAATTGTGCTTGTGAGATGCAGATGAACTCGCCATCTGTCATGTTGGCACCTAAAAATTTATCCAGAGAGAATGGCGAGGCGTATAGTGGGTGCTACAACTCTGGATACCCATTTGGAGACCCTTGTGGAGACCTAAGTGGGAACCCTTGTAGGAAGTGTGAAGATATATTATTTATTGTCTGATCAAAACGACTTCGCAACTAAAGAAAAAAAAATACAAAATTTCTGATTTGAAGGAAATAAAAATATTTTCCTTTTTAATAAAGAAGGGACGTTCACGAGATAACAATGTTTGGGGATATGTAGTAATAAGAAAATATATAATGATACTTATTTTCGAGTCCATTAAGGAAAATATACAATATATTATGTTATACTAAACGAGTACCTAGAAACATAACATTGGTAAATAATATTTTAGCTGGGCTGGCGCGTAGGATAACATTTATAGCGCTACGGTGGCAAACAAACATGCGGTCCGCCTGAAGGTGAGCGCTTGCCGTGACAGTTACAGACGTACATTCTAATAATATTTTCACGCCTTCCAAGGGTCTCCGAAGGGGTGGTCAGAGGTGCACACACACACACCCACAGATGGCGAGTTCATCGCCGTTTCTCAAGCTCGACACACTAACTATACATACGACTTTGAATTTATTCTCAAACGGATGCAGGTTTCTCGATGTTTCCTTTACGGTAAAACTCGTGGTGTGACCTCTACTTATGTTCAGAACTAATTGCTACAGTCGGGATTCGGACTTCTACTTGTGTTGCAGGCTACTCAAATCAGTAGCCCACCACGGCTCTGCGTGTACATACTTGGGTTGATATAAATAATAGTGGTCACATATTGTTGTCCAGCTAACACAGTCAGATCACCAGCAAGTGCGAATAGTGAACATGAATCGGCGACTGAGCGGGGACTACCAGTGCGAAGTGTCTGCGGACGCGCCACTGTTCCATACAGACATACAGAAAGCGCCACTCACCGTAGTAGGTGAGCAACATCACACATTGTATAATATCTTCATGGATACCTCAGTTCAAGGTTCTGCCCACCTATCATCACTCCAAATCGCTCCCAGGAAAGGCAGACGACTTACGGACTTCATCCACATTAATTATATCTCTGCATCACTCAAAGGTTAACTGGTAGAGAATGCCTTCGGCATTAAGTTCGCCTTAGCAAAATGTTTTGCAGGAAGTTTTAATAAAATAAAAAAAAAAAAATAATTAGTCTCATAACTGCTCTTATTTTAAAGTACTCGTTCCCATCCTTTAGTGTCCAATCGATTTGATACTGATAGTTGGAAGATGGTCTTTTTCCATTGTATCTTTTCACTTTCGCACTTAATGTATTTCGTAAATCTATCTTCACTCATACTTTCTGTGTCCGAACATGCTTTTTCTGTTTACCATCATCCTCATGCCAGATGCTTGGCATATCATTCATTGCAGATTCACTGTAAACGTTACGCCGCATATATATCGAAGGCATTGCATCTCACGCTTCCTCTGACATACCCAGGATTCTGTCGGATATTGAAAAGTCTTACACTATTTAGCAGCAGAATGCCTGATTTCAAATGTGCTTATGAACATTCAGATCCACCGTTCCGGGCGCCTCAGATAGTGGTTTCCAGGGGCAGCTACGCCCGTGGGGACGTTATTCAAGCCAAGTGTACCGTGGACGAAGCCTACCCAGCACCCAACATCACATGGATTTTGGATGAGCATAAGGTACGCTTTCAATCACTTTGGTATTTCAGATTTGGTCGTTTCGTCGATTTATTGTTTTATGTAAAGAAGAACTGGAAGACAAGATACGGAAGACAGGGGTCGTGACGTGATATTGCGATTATAATACAAGAGTACATATATGTTAGATCTAAAGATGCCATACACAGTGGTCCTTAAAATA
This sequence comes from Drepana arcuata, assembly GCA_016069955.1. NCBI lineage: Eukaryota > Metazoa > Arthropoda > Insecta > Lepidoptera > Drepanidae > Drepana > Drepana arcuata. The sequence continues at coordinate 6,064 of JACCPG010002154.1, read as the reverse complement.
TGTTTAAATAGAAGAGTGGCAAACAAGCATACGGCCCACCTGATGGGAAACGGTTACCGTAGCCTATTTACGCTCACGATACCGAAGTATCACTTGCGCGTTGCCACTCTGTGTTCTAGCAATAATAAAAACTTGCATTATCAAAGCCAGCAGACTTCAAAAATAATAGGGTTCAAAGCAGTCTGGGTAAGCAATTAGTAGCAGAATGAGAGAAGTATGAGCTCGAAGCGTGGAAACAACGTTTAACTGTGCTCGATTTGGCGCAATTTAATATAACTTTACTGTGTCTAAAGTACGTAAAAGTTTGTCCATCTATTCTGTCATCTTAAGTTTCATCATCCATGCTAGTGTATCATACGAAATATTACATACAACAACATAAATGTCAAATTACACGCCCAAGTCCAAAATAGAATTGTTTCAAATAAACAGATCAGTATTTCAGCACAAGACTCAAATAAAGTTAGCAAACTCCGTGAATATCTGCTGTAAGATATTAAAAAAGTGCTTTCAACTCAAGTTTCCAGAAGTTTCAGTATTTCCATCGGATCGCGTGCGACGTAAACAATACTATATTTTGCGCAGATTCGGAAACATTTGCAAGATGTTATCGTTTTATTTTTGCACTTTGGGATTTTTCTGAGCAAATGAAAAGTGTTGGGTGGACTCTTTGTTAATAAGGAATACGAGAAACAGGGCACTGGAGACCATTTACAGTTTAGAAGCAAATTAAACTTTGTTGTAAAATAAATAAGGTGCTACCAATCTGAACAGTAGCTGTACCAAAGACTCCTTAGTCACAGACTACTCAATGACTGACTTGACATACAAGCATAAAGACTACAGGTGTTTAATAAACAAAGCAGGATTGTCCATATAAATATATTATTATATCTTTATCCATAGCCATGATTATATGCAACTTCACCTTTTTGGTGATTAAAATTTTTGTGGTATCACCCCCAATTCATCATGATGAAACTTGAAAAATATTGATCCTTAGCATAAAAGATTTGAATAGAAGAGGCATTGGAAAATGAGTCGGCTCATTAATAAATCCATTGTATTAGAGCCCAAGTCTACTTGTCAGTTAAATATTCATTGGTGATTTACCGGATTCAAGCCGCTTTGTTTCGCTTCTTAAAACGCGAGCAGTTTTCGAAGAAGACCTCAAAGAATTTCTATAAGCAGACAGATTTATGAATGCTTTTGTTTGGTTCGAATACTGGGAATATATTTTCGTTACATTTGAGGTGACGCTAAAATAACTGGCAAAAGTTTTATCCCTGTACGTTACAGACGTATCAAGATGTCTCTAAGTAGTTACAAAAAATTGGATATATTTGGAGATCTTTACAGATTTAGTCTTTAAAGTCTGGAAACTGGTTAGTCTGAGATAAACATTCTTGAAGTTATTGCGAATGTTTAATAGTAGCCGCTTCTTGAAGACCCATCAAGGTTTTGTGGTATTAAATTAGGTCGATCTCATTGAAATATGGCCTAAGTATTCTTGGCAATGAAAAAGTTTGGTATTGTAGCCAATACGCTTGCCTTTAGTCACTTTACGGCACAATACGTTGCAAGGTTAAAAAATCATTAGTCATTTCATGATTCATTTATAGATATTTGAGTTTCACAACTGCTCAACAGATAGCAGAGACTGTGGCCTGGAGGACTTCAGAGCTGGATTTCAAGGAGCGTGGTGCACTGAGTCACCTGGAGATCACAATCTTAGAGGCTGACCATTACAAGATGGGCCTCATTCACACCACGTCAAACCTGAACAAGTACCAGGATCACTTCGTGTATGATCGGGAGATGGAAAAGGATCGAGAGTTGTTGAGGTGGGGACAATTTTATACATAATCACATATATAAGGCTCAGGTTACCGTGGGCATCACCCTTCCAAGAATTTGTCAGAACTTCTCTCCTTTATACAGTAGAACACACGGAGGAGTTCTGCCATTCAGGGAGGTTTTTCATGACTCTATACACACTCAAAGTCTCTCCTTAGACTTTGTGGTTCCACGCCGCTTGTGAGCATGGGATCATTGACAATCCTAGCGGCGCGTTTCTGGACTGCGCTCACATCTGCATTTTAACCCTTCTCAAAAGTAGGACACTTATGATGTTTCCTACATCATAAAGTTCATGGTGTGATAAATATCATTACGTACATTATGGAAAATCTATTGGTACCGACCACCGGTATTTGAACTTACAATCTAAGCTTCGGAGGTGATTAGTTGTAAGCTCTAGTGCCTGAGTGACCTTACATACTATACATACGCCTTTGAATTGCTTCTCAGACAAATGCAGGTTTCCTCTTGTTGTTTTCCTTCACCGTAAAGCTCGTGGTGTGATTAATCACTGTACTTAAGTTCAGAAAAACTCATTGGTACAATCGGGAGTCGAACTTGCGGTCTTTGTGTCGCAGCAACTACTCCAACCACTCGGCGACCACGGCTATATTTATGTTATTTTACTATAACATGACAGATACGCCCTGGTCCCTCCTCCAAACGGCGTGTTCTCGCTGAGTTGCGTGGCCACCATATATGACATCTACGCACGGAAAAGCGACCCTGCTTTCATCAAAGAAGACGCTCCTCGTCCAGCTTCCGTGACTGGAGAAGATTCTTTGGGTAAGCGATTACTGTAGACAACCGTTTAATTATTAAATGCAACTAACTGGGTACGTACATACGCTATTTAACCCTACTGTAAATGCGACAAATAATATACCTAAAAAAAATTACAGATTGCGTGGTTACCGCTTACCATCAGCTACGCGGTATCGCAATACCCCAGTGACATAAAAAAAGTATAAGTATACTCTGTGTGAAAAGGAAATATTAAAAACATATTATATATATCAAATCGACGGCATTATTAGTCTCATGTTTCGAAGCTTAAAGTCTAGGGTTCTATCTAAATGTGTGTTTTCTCACTTTCCAGGAGTGGCCTCGACCTCGAGCCTCCTCCTGACAGCGCTCTCCCTTTATCTCACATTATGATCTCGTCACTTCGCTGCAAGCTCCGTCTAACTTCCCCGCTCGGACAATGGTTTGTCATGTTGGTTATGTGCATTACATAAAGACGCGCGGTTCTTGGTGTTAGTAACGTTGTCGCCTGTTGGTTGTATAAAGTCAATTACCGTCGTTTTGTTATTTTTAATTACTGAGAATGCCAAATGAATGTGCTAATGCCAATGTTATGAATTAATCTATAGTTTTGATTTAAAATAATGATATAATATTTTTCAAAAGGAAGATTGTTAAAAATACGTTATTTACTACATAATGATGTCATATAAGCGTATTGCAAAAACTCATTGTACCCATAAAAACGCTTGATGTATTTATGCTAAGAAGAAGCGGTTCCCCAAACTTATGAGCGCTTGTCTGTCAGGGTATCACATGCTCTTCGCCAACTTCCTCAAGATCATAATATGATCTCGAGGATTGTAAAATCCTTATTAAGGATGTGTCAGAATACCGCCGGATACTGTGCGGTCTTGAATTTGATGAGTCTTTTAGTATTATAATGTCTGTTTGTATATATAAATAAGGAAACAATAGCGCGACCGCTATTGAAAAAACTTTCCCATGCGTTCGCGTGAATGCTTGGTTGGGACAAACATTTGTCGTGTGTCTGCTGATGTTGGTGACAAACCTATTATGTCCGAGTCTCAACAAACGTTACATAAGGAAACTGAATGTTGTGATAGACCCTTAAAAATAACTAATAGTCGAGATATATGTACTAGCTTAAGATAATGAAAAAATATACTTATGTATTTGAATGTTGCAACTTTAATTATATTATGTGAATATGTAAATAAATTCATTAGTTATTGAATAAAGTTATTCGTTTTATTTTACTCCACAATTTGTACCAAAAAAGCCTTTTACAAAAAAAAATTTTTTTCTTAAAAAAAAACGTCAAATGTTCTTAGGACGTATCTATATCCGTAGAGCATAACTATGATAACAATCTCTTATCGCATGGCATATATTTAAATGCCAACACGAGCATTCAGATCAGCATTTGTTACCGACCGTCTGGGTTTGAAACTGTAAACTGCTTTTTCAACGCTTCTCTCTGTTTGCCTGTAGGTCATACTGTAATTTAAACTCAACCAAATTGACACCACTGCATACTTTAAATCCTAGGTCACTGAATAAAATATTTAAGAAATACATTATCTAGCCATTATAGGTTTATACCTAAACTAAACAATACATGACTAGCTGAGATGACATTCAAGTACAAGACAAACTCTCAACAGATTCCACGGGAATAGTATTTGTATTCCTTGTGGAGTTTTCACGGTAAATTCAGCATCTATTGCAACCTAATATTCAAACTGAAAGCCGGCCAACTACTCCCGAACAGCGATAACTGAACCGAAGATTTTTATTCAATAAAGCGGAACATTCAGTTTAGACTCAACAACTCACCATTTAGAATTCAAATTCGTTTGGGACATTATTAAGTGGCGTTGCAGTTTTCTGCAAAGCTTGACATTTTCACACAGACATCGAAGGTTTTATCACTCTTATGTTAAGGTTGAAAGTCGTTTGGCGAGGAAGAAAATATAGCTGGCGTGGAGTGGTCGTTATTTTCTGGATGCTGAGTTCTGGAGAGTGGGACACGGTTACCAGTTTGGATCGGAGCCAGCGACTCAAGTGACTCGAGATAGCATTCTACAATTCCGATGTGGTTTTACAAATGGCAAATTGTAGATTTATTAATTGATCACGAAACAGGTTCCTTTGAACAAGTTAATTCTGCATTGGAGTGGTGAAAGCCTTAGCATTCTATATTTATTGGATTGTATCCTTTTTTGTAAATGGAAAATAAATTTAAATTTTTCGTATAATTTTTACCTTCTACCACCGCACCTCTCGCCATCGACGGGGAACACTTTGGAACTTGTGGTTCCAACGCTCTCCCCGTTGAGGTTTTCCATGGAGAGTATAACATGGAGATCCTTTAAAAGGGAGAAAAAATCCAGTAGGGCTGACAGCGCGTGAGTGATAACCGCTTACCAACAGACGGACCGCATTATTGGTTTGAAAAAGAAAGAAAACTGTTTTTTTTTTTTCAAATATCTTTATGGCCTCCAGGAGATTTAAGCATTAGCTAGTATTTCTAGCGTAAGTGATAACATTTAGACTTTTAAACAATACGACAGCAGATGGTACTAATAATACATTATCTAAAGTTATTTATGCAAGACCTAGAACGAATTATACTTTCGCATCGTAGAACTTATGTTGTCATTGCTAAGACACCGTGCGGTCTGGCTGATGGTACAGATACTTGCAATAAAAGAGGTACCGCTCGCACGTCGCTGGACCTCAACCAAAAAATACTTAAAACATTTTGATGAAAGGGGACCCTTGTGGGAAGGCGTGAGGATATATTATTAAAATGTAATTGAATCACAAAATTATGAAGAAGGATCCACCCTTCGAAATCTTCAGAGGAAGACATTGTCCGGCAGACGCATATACCAGACAGAATAGTAAGTACCTATGTAAGGCATTATATCAATTGATAATACCCCCGGCCAACCCTAAAGTTCAGTCCATAAAATTTCATCAAGGCACATCCCTAAGATGTCAGAAGTCACTAAAACATAAACAAACAAGCAGCTATATGCATTCCTAGAACATAAAAATTATGACAAGACAAGACACAGATACAATAATACATGATATGACGCCATTTTAAATTACTCAAAATATTGCTCCAAAATTTCAAGCTGCGGCCCCAAAATAAACGAAAATCAGACAAAGGCATTATTTATGCCCAAGTTTCACAACAACAGGTGTGTCGGCTCACAACAGATACTATTCGCAGCGCTTTGTGAAAAACTCGCCGTGCTTTACCAAATGGTTGCTTGGAAGATTTGCATATACGTATCTACTTCACTAAAAGCCAACTCAGGGTAAACAATGATTTGAAGTTGTGTTTCACAAGCAAAGAGTACATTTAACTATTATCAGCCTTGAAAGAAAACAAAAGACTGGAAAGTTTAATCACCCACATTTC
>JACCPG010002151.1:0-38146 GCA_016069955.1 Drepana arcuata | reverse complement strand
ATATTTAAATAAAATTTTTAGCAGAGTAGTAAATAAAACAATTAAAGTCAAAATAATCAATATTCCTAGTTACCTACTACCCATCGTTGAGGCCGGATTGGTCAATTTTTAAAGCGCGCCAATTTGTCTCCGCCCCTTTGATAATTTTTTCATTAAAATTATAAATTGATTTATTAAATTGGTAACGAATACTATTAACTTAATATCTGAACGAAATAAAATGTTACTACTGTATTGGTGACAAAATATCAAATAAAAAAGAGTCGCAGTCAGGGATCGATAATCAATTTATTTGGTGACAGATCTACCATTCTGAGCACAGAGCTATTATTTAAGTAACAAAACTGTTATTATAAGAACGAAGTTTATATTCATGTAATGCAATATAATTTTATTGGTTATCGATCTCTTATTTTACACATATATTAACATTAATTTGATAATTCATACCTGGTAACAAATTTTGTTTATCTGAGAACGAAAATATTTCGTGGCGATAGATCTATTTATTAGGTGATACAACTTGATGACAAATATAAATTTTGGTGATAGAAAATATAGTTCCCAAATATATTTGTATATATATATATATGTATATATATATATATATATATATATATATCCAAGGTAACCTAAATAAAATGTGCTAGTTTAAGCAGGGCAGTTGGATTCGTTTGTTGATGGCGTTACGCATTATTAGGTTAGCCTAGTTACATCTTGTCCCACATTAGCGACTTACGTTCCCACGTATGTACACACCTCCCACCAATCTGGCACAAAAATAATTACGTAGCCTTTTATCTTAGAAACAGGAACAGAACGGCTTTAGTTATTAATATTGTGATTTCAAAGGGCTAACGCTGCGTGCAGAGGCATGCGATTCACAGAGGCTGTGAAAATTTGTCATGACAAAAGCAAGCGACGATTGTAATCAAGTTTAAGGATAGAACGGATATCGGAGCGAAAATTTCAATTTTCCGAGCGGGCGGTCAGCTGTGTCCAAGTAATCCGGAATTTATCTCATGCCTCGGAACCGACGCCCGTCGCCTTTCAATCACCTGACCGGACAGTAGCCCAAAGTGAAATAGGACATGCCATAGAGAATCCTTTGTATTCGGATAGCCGACACTGACTACACACTTATTGGGACGGTTAAAGCAAGAACATGCTTAAATACAATACATAATCTCTATGACAAATTGCTTAACAGTTATATTATAAAATATATAAAACTAGCTGTGCCCGCGACTTCCTCCGCGCGGAAAAGTGATACTAAGCAGCATATTTTTTTCTTAATAATGTGATTTTTTACAAACTTAGAATGTAATATTAATTTATATGTAATCAAGAGCCTAAAAAATAAGTTTCAAGCTTCTAGGTTCAAAAATGAATGACAAACTTTCATCCCCTATTGCAATCCTTTATTCGCATCAAAAAGTAGCTTATGTTCTCCTCAAGCTCTAGGCTATCTCTGTACCAAATTTCATTTAAATCGGTTCAGTAGTTTCAGTAGTTCAGTAGTCGGCGTGTAAAGGTAACAGACAGACAGAGTTACTTTCGCATTTATAATATTAAGTAGGGATATTGAATTGGATATGGAAACATATTTTTTTTATTTAGATATTTTTGGTTACCAGTTGAATATTTAGTTACTACATCGAACGTTCTCGCTGACACATAATTATGTGTAGTCAATTTGACTGAATTGTCAGCAGCCACAAGGTCGGGAAAGGATATCGACCCGCGGTAAAAAAAAGGTCTGCGGTGTACAGTGCATTTGACTACATGGTCAAACAAGACGAGACTGACATAGTACCTTTTAACAAATTGAGAAACTTATTTAAGACAGGCTACGAATCCATAGTAATTGTATTAATACAACTAACTCAAACGTCTGCTTCGTGTCTAGATCTGGACCGTGGACCAACTTTGATGAATTTTGCCTAGTATAGACGATAAATGAGACCTGGGAAGATATAGGCCTCTTTGTCCTTTGATATCAAAAGAATAAGTCGCGGGTATCAGCTAGCTAATATATATTACTAGCTGACCCCACGGTATCTCCCGCGTTTATGATTACTGCTCCGCTCCGTCGGATGGTACAATAAACTATACGTAAAAATCTCGTTCTCGAATCTACTGGTGAAAACTGCATGAAAATCCGTTGAATAGTTTCTGTGTTCATCGCGTTTGTCTGTCTGAGACAGGGACAGGGACTTCGTTTTATAATATGAAGTGATATTTTAACATACAGTATAACCGAAAGCGTGCTCTACACAAGTCCGATAGTAATTGAATTGAACCCGGGTGTACAGTAAAAAACTTTTTCTATTCGAGCAATATGAGCGCGAGTAATGTAATCTAACGGTAGCATTACGAAGCAAACGCCAGTAGGTACTTACATTTTATTCTTCGAAATACAAATCACTACTTTCTTGGCAAGTCACAAAAAGCAAAGCACCATTTGTGCAATATATCTTGCCTCATTAATTACAAGTATCTATGGAGAAATAGTCCGCTAGTAATTTCCTGCTTAGCTGGTTGTAATATCTTATCAACGTAGAATTAAGTGTAGCTACAAATTCCTTTATATTTGAGTCTTATTTGTATTCAGTTGGTTAGATAAGATCGTCAGGGACCTAATGCGTTGTTCTTTAGAAAGGACATCGCGTCTCGTTGCGTAACTTCTCTATTTACGGGTTGTATCCGCTCAAGACTGAGCTGTTCATTGAATTAACGTTAATTTGCGGTACTTAAGGGTTTCAAAACAACTGAAAAGGAAACGTTCAATATTTGGTATAATAGCTGCGTCAAATTAGGAATTGTACTATTATCATAATTTGTTTAGCAACCATAAAACAAAATACTTGATATCTTAAATTAATTTGTTTGTTTCCCTGGTTTACTCTTTAAATATACTTCTAATACAAAAGTGGCAAACAAGCAAGATAGTCCATTGTTTATGGATGCTGACATTTTATCAGATGGAGGTGCTGTGTTACCTGTGCATAAGAGACGATGGGACCTCAGCTATTCCATATGGAATTCTGGAACCTTACAGCATGTACACTACAATGAAGCAGTGTCGTTTGGTTGGGTGGCGGAGAATTTATTGTAATTGATGATCGAGAAATACGTTGTGTAACTGTCATTCTGGCAAGATTCTGACATAAAGGAGGTTATCACTTATAAGTAACATAATTATAAGTTACTGAAAAATAAATTATTATTATTATTATCACTATGTTCAATATATCATCGTTCCATTATTTATGTAACTATGTTAATATATACTATGAAATGAAAAAACTCGTAGAAGAATTATCAGAACAGCGGTCGGATCGACTGCAACGAAGTTCTAGTCTTACCTACTATACGTATGTCATTATAATTTAAGTATATTCTTCTTATAACACTCAAGGTGTACCCTTAATAGTATAACTAATACCAATAAAATGTAACATTGACATCTACAGCCCAAGGCCATGCATAACTAACTAGGTATATTGGAGAAGCCTCTAAGGCCTGTCTTGTAATGGGATTATCGGTATTGTCTCAAGTGTTCCCGTAGTTTAATTAGGTTTCCGCTCACATTTACCTATTAGCTTTCGCATGGTAAATTTTCATGAAATTACGTTTCCAGGGCCTTATGCCTCCCGCCAAGGGTAGGCAGAGGTGTAACACCATCCTCTTATAGCCGGAGATATATTGAAGTGCCAACGCGTTAGATAACAATTATTGTATATAGGTATTAGTATGTATATTGTTATATGTATTAGCTCGTTGAAGATATTTATAAAATGCAAATTATTAAGTATATATGTTCGGATGTTTTGGTTTAACAAATACAAAATTAAAGCCACAGTTCTCTCTTTTGCATTATCGGATGCGCGTCTAAGTCCGGTTCTAGTAAATATTTCTTAGATGTGTGTAATTTGAATACGAACCATCCTTAACGTGGTAGGCAGAGTATAGCGCCAGTTCTCTCTAGACTTGAATAATGTTGGTTATACCTATATAATACAGACTCTGTCAAGTTTAAGATCAATTGCGTTTGTCAGACGTCCATAATATTATTATTACATGAGCTAGGATCAGTTGGACAATATTCGACAACATTACTTCCCAGTAGTAATCTAATTTATGGTGCGAGATGTCGCCACACGCTCGGATCTTGTTAGTACCGACATCTTGTGCCCGCAATTTACGACTGTTTTACTGCGCATTTACGCTGTAAGATCTAACACTGAGTTAAACTACTGTATAAATAGTTACACATAGTATTTTGCAAGCGGATCGATTTCAAATACAATCATACATCATGAATAGTTTTTTTTGTAATACATGCGACTTGTACAAATACATATATGTGTACATATCATCACGCCGGTTGCCTCATGAATTAGGCATAGAGTAGACCGCCAGATCTCTCTAGGCTTACAGACCTCATCATCATTAATCAGTCTCTACATATGTTTATTACTGCTGGTAAATGGAATATAGCTTGGCTGCTTTGAAACTTCCTTTAAAAGTGCACCGTAACGTTTTATAATGATCGAGACATACTTAATGATACATAGAACTAATCTGTAAATGAATACGGAAACCGATCACCCATCACAGCTGATCGCTATGTACCGTTAAGAACATTGTACGCCAAGTCAAGTTTGTAAACGAATTATATGAAGCTTATCCAATACTTTAACTAGACCTTATAACTTAATGCAATGCCTTTGACACAAGGGTCGACATACGCATGTCCCTGCTGGCGTGGCAAATTGTACTAATTAGGAACACACAACTTCATTTCATTCCGACGACCGTCTGGTCTAGTGGTTAGAGCTCCTGACTGCGAAACTTGAGGTCGCGGGATCGAATCCCGCTGAGGGCAGATATTTGTGTGATGAACACGAATATTTGTACCTTAGTCTTGGATGTCCTATGTATTTAAGTATATATCTATCTATATAAGTAAATATATCGTTGTCTAGTTACCATAACACAAGCTTTGCTTAATTTGGGACTAGATCAATTTGTGTGGAATTGTCCCAGGTATTAATTTATTTATTATTTTTTATTTCACTGGGATAGCGTATCAGTGTTAATTTATATACGTGCTCTATTATACAGATAGTCTCAGAAGGCGGACCAGTTGGATTCTAGATATTATAGTGTATTGTGATACTCATGACGATGCAATAAAAAAACGGCTTCAAAGATAGCAAAAATTCAACAATATTACAGGGAAATTACACCTAACTTTATACGTAAATAAGATCATAAATTTGTCAACTCTGAATGTAATTTTCTGTCTATTATTATACTTGAGCATCTGTTCCATTTACTAACGCTTCCTGTGCCTATATATATATACGCACGATATTTTGCAGTTCAGAGTATATGGTACAGAACAGCAACAGTTTCAGTTATAGGTAGTACCATCCACGAAGACGCGCCCCACCAATTTCAGGTGGAGAGGGTCGCCGGATGCGGGGAGTGGAGTATAATCCGAGTCTATGAATTGTAGTGTGCGTGTGCACTCATACATAATTATCTGTGTGTACCGATAATACTCAAACATTAGTGGAAGATTGCACACTCGCACTTTAAACTATAGCGAAGAATAGTGGGGCGCGTCTTCGTGGACGACACTAACAAAATAAATTTTGGTATACTAAGTATTATCAGATTCTGAGCTAAATTGTTTGTGGAATTATTTCAGCTCCTGCGTAATAATATTACATAAAGATGCAGAATAATGGTAAAGTCGACCTAGTTTACTAATAGAATCCATTTCGCGCGCAGTGGATGCTCTACTTTATTGTGACGGCAAACGAACTGGACAAGGCTTCGGTCGTTAGCATTTATCGCGCTAAGTCCGCTGGATGGGGGGTTTAATATGGGATTACATACCAAACGATCAGTTGGGTCACAATGAAGACAATAATGCCGAAATGTATGTGTGTAACGGCCCATGGGGGAATTATTTCATATGAGAGGATATTGCTTCCCAGAGGTTTCTCGACATGGCGTTGAGACATAAAGTTTGTAATAAAGATAAATAATAATAATAATTGAATTTATAGTTCAATTTTATTGTAAGCTTGTGAACGATTCTTTTTATACCAATATGTACGTACTTACGTTCTTTATACGGCTTTATTCGTGGCTCTTTATCTTTTGATGGGACCCGCATATAAACGGATTTATACATGTATTAGTGAATGTGTGGGTACTACCCATACACCTCTGCCTGCCTACCCCTTCGGGGACCGTTGTGGGAAGGCGTGAGGAGATACTATTATGATTATACTGAAGCATCAATTTCTGTTATAGCCATTAGTCGTCTTTAAGAATTTGGCAGTTTATTATTTTCATTAAAAGAGTAGTTATTAATAACAAAAACTATTAACAATTCGAGCAAAGACAAATTTGTTTGTGGCGAAAAATTAAGCTACGTTACATTCTAGTTTTGAAGGTCGCATTGCTAATCGTCAAATGACATATTGCAATAATAAATTTTGCACGTTAATAACGTCAGAAAAAATGTATATTCTTGACGTTGTAAATGGCATTGAACACCTAGAAAATGAATACACTTGAGTTAAGACTGTAAGTTGGTTCAAATAAAGAAAAAACCCATACATCGAGTTTTTTTTCTAATCAATAGATAAAAATCATAACATAATCACATCTTTAAACGTTGATTAGAATCAACAAAGCCATTTATCATTAGGAACCACTTGCCGAGGGTGAAAAAACAAGATGACACTTTGCCTAATCTATGTGGGAAGTAACGATAAAATAAAAGCTCCTGACTGCGAGGCAGGTCGCGTTTGATTCCCGTTGAGGGCAGATATTTGAGTGATGAACAAGAGTCTTTGATTGAAGAGTGATTGGATGCATTACGTTAGCCTTGGATATCCTATGTATTATGTATATATCTATCTATATAAGTAAATATATCGTTGTCGAGATACCACAAGCTTTGCTTAATTTGGGCCTAGGTGAATTTGTGTGGTATTGTCCCAAGGTAAGCATTTATTGTTATTATTAAAATATATTCAATAGTTACCGTGGAATGACTTCGCACATGTACTAACAAGGTATAAATAAAATTGTTAATTGTTTAGACGTGCTGTGGTGGCCGAGTTGTTCGAATAGTAATACAATGTTTGCAAGTTTGAATACCGACAGTAGGTTAGATTTTAATATTTGCTTTAGAGCTCGTTGTGACAGTGATCAGTCACCACGAGCTCTAAATCAAATCAAATACGGTGAAGGAAAGCATTGAGACGGAACCTGCATACGTAAGAAAAGAAATTCGAAGACGAATACAACATATTCGTGGTTGAATCAGACAGCGATGACGAGCACACCACCTTGGCAAGTTAGCATCTAAACATATCTTTACGAAAAGAGGGCGTTATTACCCCCCACCCCCCCCTTATAGGAAGGTAAGAAGATATAACATCAGATATTTTTTACACACATAAGTTTTATTTATATTGGGAGAAATTATTCATTTCAGAAACCATTAATGATAAGAGGTTGTAAATAATATATATTTACGACTTAATTCATACACCTACGCATAAACTTATAAACGTTAGCTGTGCGCTATTACCTTTTTACGTAACCAAACTTGTTCTTTATCATCTTAATCTTAATACATTTTACATAAGATCACAGCCAAATAACAGTACTTCGCTGCAGTATTGCAAACTGGCTGTGGGAAAGTTTTCATTTCGACCCGTTCCTCTCTTATGCTGCCAGCAATCTTCTGAACACATGGACTGGTAAACAAGACAAACACCCCAAATATTTATGCGGTCTTCTTAATTCCTCGACACAAGGTCACTTTATAGAAATTTGCACGCTGCCATTTGATTACTATCCGCCTTTCAAGTAGTAGGTACATGGACATTACTTTAAAAATGCAGTTCTCTAGCTAGATAGGTACCATTTGGTTTCATTATTATATTATATATAAATACATATCATCGCGCCGAGTCCCTCACGGGGTAGGAGAGGGAATAGAGAGCCAGTTATATTTATTATCATTCAAATGGCTTCCTTTTTTCCGTTACCTTAATCGCTCTAGTGTCTTCACTGGACTTTAAATACTACTGAACCACACGGTTATACACTTGACAGTAGGTACAAGAAAAGATTACAATGTACAATGTAATGTCATATATTTTACAACTACTTTACTACTTTAAAACGAGTAGAGAAGAGACTAGCGATACCTGATCATGATGATCATGATGACCATGATGATGATGATGATCCGACCGATTTCGGCTATGGCGACTACTTCAACTCTCTCGTGCATTTACATGTGGCTTATGTAGCTAATCTTCTTCTGGAAGATTCTCGCACATTCCGCCACACACGCCATTATTATAATAGCAATTGAAAGCCGCAGGTGGTCGGCCTTAATAAAAATACGATTCAAGCGATACTAATATTGTAAATGTCTAAATTTGTTTGTGTTTGTATACTTGTTACGTCTCACGTCTAACTACTCAACCAGTCATCAGAAAATGTCGCATACGCAAAAGACTGTCCCGATGGATCATAGCTAGGTCGTTTACAAGCGGGGCCTTGATAGCATTCTGTCGAATGAATATAATGGAGTATTCACTAAGAAAAACTATTTACAATCAAAGTCAGAAAAAAACATTGTTTGAGAAAAATAAGCAAATATCAACTTCAAGGAATCTTCCTAAGCGCTTGAAATATGGAAAAATAAATAAGTCTGAGGATGCGGTCCGGTCCATTATGGTCGATACCATTACACGCTGAAATGACTACACGAAAATATTTAGGCAAGTATAGAGTTACGTTTACAATAAAAATAGACTCAATATAAAATGGTAAATATTATGAATACGATAAAAGAATTTACTTGGGCGGCCAAAATCAAAATCAAATCAGAAATACAAATATTTTATTGACTATACTCCCCGGTTTCTTCTTTAACATTTTGTCCTTGCCGCAGGAGTAGTACGATTTCCATATAAATTGTTTGCAAGTGAAGAAATTCATAGTCATGCATAGCTTTTATTTATATAATCTGATATTTTATAATTTGAATTAGGCAGTAGAGGCGTTGTTGGCATCGCCCATTCGTGCAATAAAAGAAATGGAAAACTTTTGGAACTTGACCTTCCAAGTTGAGAACCGGGTTGTTCCCTACCGCCTATCCCCGCCCTCTATCGCGCGCGACCCGCATTGCAGTCATACTGAAGGACAGTCCAAAATAAGAACGAGATCCATATCACCGGTTTATCTGAAAAATCAGCATTTAGTCCCGGGTAATAACATTCCCGTCGAACGAGTATAACCCAGTCGTCGACCTTAGCATATGGAATGGAACTGAACAGACCAATTCTTCATTTTATTATCGCCCAGACAGTGAATACTAATTTTGATGCCAATAACCCGGGGCAAACGGCGAACGCCGAGACAATTGGCTATTTCGTATCGGAGCTAAGAGGCTTTGTAACATAGTATCTTTGTGAAGACGTCTCAATAAGGTTGGTAGGCCTTGACACTATCTAGATCGACGTATACTATATAACGAAGGTCAAGGTGTCTCTAACGGGTTAACGACTGAAAATAATCTATTTTAATCCAACCTAGGGCAGTGACTGACATTTCTATCAAAACTGAAATACTGAAAATGTTAAATGTTTTCTATGCACGGAGGATAAAAACTTCACAAAATCAAACCAAATACCATATGCAAAATAACTCATCTTTTAAGATATTATAATCTATATGTATTGTGTAACTACACAAAGACATACATTGTTATTGTCTAATTTTACTTTAGACATAATTTACTGAGCAATAAATTAAGTTATATTCTATACATACAATAATGAGAATTCAAAGAATAATTTACATGGATTATGGAGCAAATGAGATCAATAAATATACAAATATTCTGGTACGACAATCACAACGCGACTGTTGATATCACAGTTGTTATGTTGAATTACCAGTTGCAGCTACAACACGAGAGGTCGGGAGGCTATTTCTCACCTAGTGAATATGGAAATAGCCGTATTTTTTCCTTAAGGCCGCACTTGATGAGTCACAGACGTCCTTCACCCGGCCTGCCCGTTCCGCCCGACATCCGCATTGTGAATATTACTAAAAACCCTCACTTGACGACCGGCTTTTTCGCATCACATTTATATTCCAAACTCTTCACTCCAAAACAAATTCTCCCAACCCAAAGCGTTCTATTTAAAACTACAACCATGCCTGGACCAATTAATTGATTATTTGACCTCAGATGCTTGAGTAAAAACAGATCTCGACATTGACCGATGTCATGTCAAAGATGAGGATAAAATATCGGTTCCTTGAAAAAAAAAAACTGTTGCTGTAGCTGTTAGTAAAAACGTTAGAGCGAATAATTACAATTGCGTCACAGTCGTACCCATTACCACTTTCTCCACAGAACTAATCGCAAAAATGATGAGTGCTGTGCAAATGACCGCAAACCAACGATCCCGTGCGAGATGGCTTTAATGTTTTCGGCAACAACAAAACTCAAAAGGGCACGGCGTGGCTGCTTACGTAGCCATTACCTACGTAGCAAATTTCATGGCCATTAACAATTATAATATACAAGGGAATGTCGTAGGTTCAAACTTAGCACGTCATTGTCTATATTTGACATGAACAAACTAGGATTTGTAACGATACTTTCAAAATGCTGTCATAATTAAGTTGATAGTGACACGAAACGCTACGTCAACATATCAAATTAATTTGCTAAATTGAGGTTTCGTCACTCCTCCGCATAGTCCGTAACATGAAGGGCGGAAATCAACGCCTTTTGCATGCGAGCCACGTACTCAAAATGTTTACATAAATAATAATTCACGTGAAATTCGTTGCTTTCCATGCTGAAGAAATGAAAATATCGGCTCAGATCAAATTGAATAATTACCGGCATCAAAAGTTCTGACTGAGCATGCAGATATAAGATAGGAGATTTATTGGCGTTTTGTGTGGGTTCGCGTACGTTGCGTTATATTTTGCAAGGCACGCATAATAACACTGGAAAGTGTGTCAAGATTGCAATAGAACATGCGGTCGAACGACGCGATTCAAATGGGAACTGCAACACATCACAACTATTACAATAAATAAGGCCTTCCGCATAAACAGCGAGCTGCAATAATATTCAGCATTGTTACACATATACGAACATTTATATGACACGGCATATTAAAATGAGTTCCAGCGATAGAGATCACATTAAAAGCATATCTTGAACATAAGATTAGTGAAAATCATCATTATATTATCAGAGTTGTAGACGTGACGTTACGTTCGTAATTACATCCTAGATAACTTCACCCAAATTGACATATACCCAAACTGAGGAAAACTTTTATTATGGAAACTAGACAGCAGTAAACATACTTATAGAGATACACAAAAAACATATAAGTCTAATGTATTTTCTACTAAGGACCCGAATATTATTACCACGAAGCACTCCGCTATCACGCCGCCATATAAATAAAAATAAACAACATCGTTGTCTGTTTGGCGAAATGCCACCCATTTCATTGCATTTTTGAATGGGACCTCCATAACAACGTATGGGGCGTAATGAATATCCTACAGGGATCGACCATCGATTTTATTCCCTAATTAAGTATCTCATATTAGGCTTACTTATATGAAAAAAATATATTTGGTAAGGGTTGGTATTTACAAAAGCAATTGTTGTCTACTTAAATATTTTTTACCTATTTACATTTTAGTTTCTGACAATCCCATTCGATTGAAATGTAGGCATCGCCATAAATTTAAGTGACATACTGAACTTACTATAACGTTTACTTTAGCCATACACAACGGTAACAATATATGATCCTAACTTGATAGACGACCATTTTATTTCTCAACATGAATGAGTCTACAAAATCTATTATTAGAGACAATCAGCTAGGTATTGTTTCCAAATTCGTTTACGCCAACGCCTACGTACTTACTCATCGTGTATCAGGTAAGGACGATGGCAATGGGCTCGTGATTAATGGTACATGTATTGTTGTCAATATGGTATGGTGTTAACGTACTTCTATTATGCTTAGTCATCCGCCATATTACAGCAATATGAAAGTAAAACGTCTTAGAACTCACAAGTTACTCGCTATAAAATTTATTATACATACATATATATGATAACTGCTTCGCTTGAATAGTGGGCATTATAATATAACTTTGCTCAAGAAACGGGCTATCTAATACAAACATATATATGTTGGGAATATATCCTTTTTAGGTAGCTAAACAAAATATTTGTCTAAAGTAAAATGTACAGAACCTATGTAGTTTAGTTGCAACAAAATGAGTGAGAACTAAACAATAGAAATGCTTGTACTATTGCATATTTTTAAATCTGAAGTTTGTTAGAATTAAACGCATCATTGATAAAAATAAACCAGAAACGCTTATACTCGTGCTAGTAGGATCCCCAATTCCCAACGGGCAGCATTTCCACTACATCGTATGCTTATAAATAAATACCTGGGACAACTCCACACAAATTGACCTAGTCCCAAATTAAGCAAACCTTGTGTTATAGTAACTAGACAACGATATATTTACTTAAATAGATGTACATATACATAAATACATAGTACATCCAAGACTAAGGTACAAATACTCGTGTTCATCACACAAATATCTGCCCTCAGCGGGATTCGAACCCACGACCTCAAGTTTCGGAGTCAGGAGCTCTAACCACTAGACCAGACGGTCGTCAAATTATTATTAGACGCTTATTTTAGTAAAAATAACTCTGTATATAGCCCAACACGCAAAGGAATTACGCTACCGGGTGAACGTTCGTTACAAATTTCGTGACATTCGACTGGAAAATTACGTAACAGCAACAATCTAATAATCAAAATCGTAGCAGTGCTTGATTTCAATAACGCATTTTGTGGGTAATTGCCTTTACGTTGCAAAGCACAAACTTATTTCACACAGTCACGACAACATCAGTGTACTATTACCTAGACCTGGAAATAATACCGCGGGTGTACAATTACAAACGAGACAACGGCAATTCCGCCCAATGGTTAGTAATAAGTATCCAGATATTTCATGACGGCACGACGGTACTTTCTGTTATTCTACTGCACAGTGGTAGATAATATAACACTACAAAACAGCCGTGCAATTCAGTGCGTCACGCTTGTGCATTAGCAACTATTTATAATCGCGCAACCGGCACAAGCACAACGCAGCAGACCTCGAATTTAAACGTACCTAACCGAATACGTTACAATACCTTTTTTGTCATATAAAATAACTCTATATGAATCACACCACGAGCTTAACGGTGAAGGAAAACATCGAAGGGGAACCTGCATACGTTTGAGAAGAAATTCAAAGGCGTATGTTTAGTCATGCTTGAGTAACGGCGATGGACTCGCCATCTGTCACGTTGGCACCTAATATACCTCTGGCGGAAAGTGGGTGTGTGGGTATTACCTACACACCTCTGCCTAACCCTTCGGGGACCCTTGTGGGAAGGCGTGATGATATATTATTTATATTATTATTTATTATATTAGTCGTGCCTGAGGGATACAATACGTCTGTCATGTTGGCACCTAGTTATATTACCGGAAAATATGGGGAGGTATTATTACACTTTGCCGATCCTCTTGTGGGAAGGCGTGAAGACAAGTTACAATACTTGTTGAGGACGCCGAGCTAGGCTTAAGATTAGGATAAAGATTATGTTTAAGAACCTATGAAATATGTAAATAAGTAAATATTAAAGCACATATGTTAGATAAGGATAGCATATAAGTTAGAAAGGGAAAGCAAATAGATTATGTTAGACAGAGACAACAACGAATAAGTTAGACAGAGAGGTCCGAACGGCGGCCTCTCATTGGCTAAAAAGTAGACCTTGTAATTGCGTGGCCAATCAGACTAGGGCCAGAATTGATATAAATATACGCGCAAAATCCGAGGGAAGCATTCAGTGCTCAGCCCTCCTACGAGTGAACAATAAAGAAGAAATACGATCAAGGAAGCTTTTTAATACAGTCCACCCCCAACAGTTGGTCCATCGACAGCCGGATTGAAGAAAACGGACCGGATAAATTGAAGAAATTTTAGAAGAATTATTTTCGAAGAACTATTTTCGAAGAATTATTTTCGGCGAATTTATTTTCGACGAATTTATTTACGAAGAAGATTTTTCCTGAACTTGTTCCTGCGTCATGGTCGTCACAAGAAGCCAAGCGGACGCGACGGAACGGGAAGAAATCTTGAACATTCAGCAAGAACGACGTAGGAGACTGTCACTGGATCCTCCAGCGTCTCCAAGCCTGCAGCAACGGCCTGAGGCCAGGCAGGGGGCTACGACCGACGCCGCCCATGCTGGTCCCTCGACGGCCACGAACCCTGGAGCCAGAACCAGATCTCCAGCACGCTCAACGCGGTCCATGCGCTCTACCACAAGCGCTACCGCTAGAGCACGCCTAGCAGAGCTGGAAGCCGCGGAAAAGATAGCCATATTAAGGAAGAAGGAATTGGCTATCGAAACAGAACTCATACAGAAGAAATTGGCTGCGGACCTTTCAGCCATCCAGGATGACCAGGAAAGCCTTCACGAGGAAACCCTGACCGATCATCACCAGAAGGTTGATGCCTGGCTCCGAACAAACACCCTGAGAAGAAAGCCTGAAGAAAGACAGCTACGATTCCACACGAGGGAAAGATCACTGACTCCAGTCAGGTCCAAGACAATATAGAAGCCCTGACAGAAGCCATGGAAAAGTTGTCAAGACCAAGAATCAGGTGTCCTGAACTACAAGCCTTCACGGGAGTGCCGAGCGAATGGCTGGCATTCAATGCTGCTTACCGCGACTCCACGAAGATTCATCACCTCACGGAAGCAGAGAACCTACAGAGATTAAGAAGCTGCCTAAAGGGGGAAGCAAGAGAGCTTGTGGCCGCCCTACTACACACGGCAAGCGAACCTGAGGTGATCATGAAGACCCTAGAACAATGCTTCGGGAGACCAGAGATCATCATAGACAGAGCCCTAGAAGACCTGAAGAAGCTGCCAAGACCTGGTTCATCAGCGATAGAACTGAACAACTTCGCCGTCAAGCTTCAGAACGTGGTCTGCGTACTCAAGAGTATCAACCGGCAGGGATACCTATTTAACCCTATGCTGGCCAGAGAAGCATTGGAGAAACTGAGCCCGCACATCAAGTCACGCTGGTGCGACTATGCAAGTGAACAAGATGGAACGGCGGACCCAGAAATCGTAGTGCTATCTCGCTTCCTTATGCGAGAGGCAGATCGAGCATTGAAATACAGCTACGCTCCAACAACAACTTCCAGCCCGAAGAGAGAATACAGGCCGGCAACGACGACTACGAGTACGAAGAAGAAGACAAGCCCCGTCTACAAGGTCACCGAAGAGGAACAGCTGGATCAGTGCCCCAGCTGCGAGAAGACACACAAGCTCCCAGAGTGCCCCGAATACAAGGCGCTCTCCACTGAACAAAGATGGGAACTTGTACGTGACAAGAAACTATGCTTCAAGTGCATCACTCGAAGACACCGACGCAACTTCTGCAAAGCCAAGATGTGTGGTGTTGGTACATGCCAACGGCCTCACCACTGGACGTTGCACCAGCACGAGAGAAGTGAAGAACCTCGAACCCCAGCACAAGCAACAAACACCGAGGCTGTATTAACGGTGGCAACCATGGCGTCCACTAAAGCAGTTCTCCTGAAGATGTGCCCGGTCACCGTCGTTGGACCACGGGGGGAGGTCAAGACATACGCCCTGTTAGATGAAGGGGCCACGATATCTCTCATCGATGAAGATTTGGCTAGAAGCATCGGCGCCAAGGGACCATCGCTACCGCTACGCATGCAAGGGGTCAACATGACACAGCGGGAAGACAACAGCGAACTGGTCACCGTGCACTTAAGAAATCTGGATAACGTGCGGTACAAACTGCAAGCCCGCACCATCAAGAACATGAAGTTGCTACAGCAGTCGATTCCGAGAACACTGCTGAAGCAGGAACATCTGCGAGACCTACCACAAGACAGAGTGTGTTATGAGGACACACGACCTGGCATCCTGGTGGGGGCAGACCACTGGGAATACATCGTGTCCCAAGAACTGCGAGTCGGTCAAGCGAACCAACCGGCCGCATCAAGAACCCGATTGGGATGGGTAATACATGGGACATTGCCACGCAGAGTGATACGGAACCAGGACAGCGTGCTGCACCTCTTCACCCCTGAACATAGTGGAGATACGATCAAGCAGCAGAACATACGCTTACACGAACTGGTGGAACATCACTTTCGCATCGAGTCGCTGGGAGTCACGCACAAGCCACGCGTGAGTGAAGAAGACCTCCGAGCAACCAAGATCGTCGAACGAACATTGAAGAAAGTCAACAAGGGTTATGAAGTCGGACTTCCGTGGAGAAAGGACGACATAAGGATGCCTCCGAGCTACGAGGCCGCCCTAAGACGTCTCCACAAGATGGAGCAGAAGATGGACAACGACCCTGACTTCGCCCGGGAATATACCAGGCAGGTGGACAACCTGCTGAAGAAGGGATACGCCGAACCATGCAACGGCGACGAGAAAGACAGCCCTGTATGCTGGTACCTGCCACACTTCGCCGTGCAGAACCCAAACAAACCTGGGAAACACAGACTGGTCTTCGACGCAGCGGCAAGAAGCCATGGGGTCAGCCTGAACGACCACCTCTTGGAAGGACCAGACCTGCTAGTTTCACTGCAAGGCATATTGTTCAGGTTCCGGGAAAAGCGCGTCGCGATTACGGCCGACGTGCAAGAGATGTTCCTACAAGTCAAGATACGCCCAGAGGATCAGCCGGCACAACAATTCTTGTGGAGAGGCGAGGACCGAGAAGCACCACCACGTCACTTCAAAATGACAAGTATGATCTTCGGAGCAGCAAGTTCACCATTCATGGCGCACTTCGTTCGAGACCACAACGCCAGGGTACATGCCGATACACACCCCTCACGCCTACGAAGCCATTACGCGAAGCCATTACATGGATGACCTGGTGGCAAGCTTTGAAGATGAAAGGGAAGCCCGGCGTACCGTCTCCGAATTGCAAGCTGTACACGCAGCCGCGGGGTTCGTGCTACGAGGATGGAACTCGAACAATCGAAACGTGCTAGAAGAAGTGCCGGAGGAGTTGCAAGCCACTACGCCGACGCAACTGGGGGAAAACGAACAAGAGAATAAAATCCTCGGGCTCTACTGGAACGCCGAAAGAGATGAACTCGGGTTCAACACATCAATGAACCGAGTCCCCGCGGAGGTACGCGCCCAGACCCGCGCGCCTACCAAGCGCGAAGCATTGAGCGCAGTGATGTCCATATACGACCCGATTGGACTCCTGAGCAACTACACCATCAGAGCGAGGATAATCCTGCAGGACCTATGGCGTCTGAAGATGTCCTGGGACGAACCAATTCCCGCCGAGGAGAACGAGCGCTTCGCCAGCTGGTTGGAGCAGCTGTCCAGTCTATCCAGCCTGCGTCTGGAACGGCAGTACGCTCTGGAAGACTCCCAAGACCTGGAGTTGCACGTGCTGTGCGACGCGAGTGAACAAGCCTACTCAGCTGTGGCTTACTGGCGCGTCACACGAAAGGATGGGAGCATCGACCTGAGTCTCGTAGCCGCCAAAGCGAGAGTGGCCCCGAAGAAGACACAAACAATACCCCGCCTGGAACTACAAGCGGCGGTCATCGGGTCCAGATTGGCAGACACCATCAAGAGGGAGCATCGCGTTCAGGTCAAGAGAACAACGTACTGGAGCGACTCTACGACGGTGATACATTGGATACGGCACGACGCGCGAAGATACACTCCATTCGTCGCACATCGCCTCGGGGAAATATCCGAACTCACTCAGAAGGAAGACTGGCGATGGCTACCCACCGGCGAGAACGTTGCAGACGACGCAACCAGATTTACGAACACACCGATTGCTGCAGAAGACCGTTGGTTCCGAGGACCTGACTTTCTACGTCGCCCAGAGTATGAGTGGCCCGTAGAAAGGGCGGACACCAACAACGAAGAAGAAGTCATCCTGCACACGGTGAATGAAGACACGACGGAGGACACGTGGCTACCAGATCCCGCACGTTTCTCCAAGTACGAGATACTGGTCAGAGCATCAGCGCGCGTGCTGGCATTCGTGGAGATGTGCCGCCGCCGAGCTGCGCGTCTAGAACACCGTCACATGGAGCAAGCAGAGCACGCACTGATACGACGAGCCCAGAGGGAGAGCTTCCCAGACGAGCTGCACCGACTGAAGAAGTCTCGTCCGATTACGAAGGGAAGCAAACTGTTCCGGCTGGACCCGGTGCTGGAAGACGGCGTTCTGCATGTAAGAGGCCGCATTGAAGCAGCTACCGCGCCTCAAGAAGTAAAACGACCGATCATTCTGGATGGTCGTCATCAGATCACACGACTCATCGTGCTACGAGAACACTGCGCTGCGGGACACGCAAACAGAGAGCGTGTGACGAACGACCTGCGGCAACGATACTGGATTATTCATCTCAGACCAACAGTGCGCAACATTGAGAAAAACTGCGCCATCTGCAAAGTACGAAGATCGAAGCCACGAGCACCGGCAACGGGAGACTTACCCCGCGCACGTCTCGAGCCCTTTCAACGTCCCTTCACTCACTGCGGGACAGACTACTTTGGGCCGATGATGGTGAAGATTGGACGCCGCAGAGAGAAGAGATGGGGGGCCCTGTACACATGCCTCACAACTCGCGCCGTGCACATCGAGGTCGTCCCAACGCTGTCTACGAGCTCAGCAATCATGGCGCTGCGTAGAATGGCAGCCCGAAGAGGATGGCCACGAGTAATGTACTCTGACAACGCCACCAACTTCCGAGGAGCTGACAAGGGGCTCAAGACCGCTTACGCAGAATGGGCACCAGCACTGCAAGATGAAGGTCTGACGCATCGGATGGAATGGCGATACATACCACCCGGCGCACCGAACCAGGGGGGAGCCTGGGAACGACTGGTGCGATCTGTCAAAGTCGCACTGGCCTCCACCCTGAAAGAAAAGGAGCCAAAGGAAGAGGTCCTGAATACGCTACTGACGGAAGCGGAGTTTTCCATCAACGCCAGGCCGCTAACACACGTCAGCGTGGACCCACGAGACCCAGAGGCGTTAACCCCAAACCACTTCTTGTTGGGGTCATCCACCGGCCTGCCCACTCCCGGACCATGCAGCGACAGCGATCAACGAGCCTGGAGAGTCAGCCTGGCGCTCGCCGATCAGTTCTGGCAGCGCTGGGTGCGAGAGTACCTACCTACCTTGGTACCGCGCGGAGAGCCTAAGGACAACGAGCGGCGGCTACAGGAGGGTGACATCGTCATCATGGTCGACCACCTGCTCCCTCGCAACGTGTGGCCCATGGGACGGGTCGAACGCACATACGAAGGACCGGACGGCGGCATACGAGTGGCAGACATCCGAACCAGAACCGGCATCTTCAAGCGACCAGTAAGCAAGCTCGTCGTGTTGGTGGAAGCTGAGGCTACGCAAGCTGCGCCGGGGGGAGGATGTTGAGGACGCCGAGCTAGGCTTAAGATTAGGATAAAGATTATGTTTAAGAACCTATGAAATATGTAAATAAGTAAATATTAAAGCACATATGTTAGATAAGGATAGCATATAAGTTAGAAAGAGAAAACAAATAGATTATGTTAGACAGAGACAACAACGAATAAGTTAGACAGAGAGGTCCGAACGGCGGCCTCTCATTGGCTAAAAAGTAGACCTTGTAATTGCGTGGCCAATCAGACTAGGGCCAGAATTGATATAAATATACGCGCAAAATCCGAGGGAAGCATTCAGTGCTCAGCCCTCCTACGAGTGAACAATAAAGAAGAAATACGATCAAGGAAGCTTTTTAATACAGTCCACCCCCAACACCGAGGCTGTCGTCATTTCATGCACGACTATACATACACCTTTGAATTCCTTCTCAGACGTATGCAGGTTTCCTCTCGATGTTTTCCTTCACCGTAAAGCTCGTGGTGTGACTAATCACTGTACTTAAGATAAAGAAAACTCATCGGTATACGCCTTTATAATATTACAACATCGAATTATTTGGAATTTATGAAATTACAGGATTGAGTTTTCAAACATGTGTCAAAATAAAATGTAATTTAAATCAAAAGCACTGAGGAGTATTGATATCATTCTGATGCAAGTCTGAATTACTGCTAATAATAAAGCAAATTGTATTCCTGTAGGAAGTTTGAATTTTCGGGATAAAAAGTCCTATTCCTAGGTAAAAGCCATCTCAATTTCAAATTTAAGCCAAATCGGTTCGGGCGTTTTGCCGTCAAAGAACCGCAAACATCCAAACTTCCAAACTTTCACATTTATAATTAGTAAGATAAGATTGGCATATTTCGAAACGCTTTGTTAATAAAGACAAACGTTTTGTTAGTTGGAGAAGCAGACACTCTCTGCCTACCCGGTGCGCAACATGGTGTGATAGTCGTACAATGGGAGCGTATACTCGGGGCACTATTTCTGTTCCCGTTATATATTGGAGTTTATGTTTACGTGGCGAAAATACGTGTATAAGATATGGCAACATTTGAAATGAGTAAATCAACGAGTGATTGTCTCCTCGCGCCTCGCGAAGGGCGGCCGGCGATGGTCTGGGCGGCGAGTCGGGACGGGATCGGGACGGCTTCATCGCGCCGGGGCTTGCGGCCGATAACATTATACTAACAACGGTCGCGGGACACGACCGCTCGCACGCGTTACATCGCGCGCCCCCTTCCCGCGCACGCGACACTTTCATTAACAGTCCCCGATGTAACGTGGCAATGTTGACAGTTCCGTTCGATTGTCGATCGCTTGACGAGGGTACGCTCATTGGCGACCCTTCTCGTCACCGGCTATGGATATGCAAATGGGGCTGGAATATTTGCGCCGAGATTGCCCGACCGCGGCGACACATGGCGCGTCGTGTGTTCGCACCTCGCCGCCGCCCGCCCTCCGCCGCCGCCGCCCTCCGCCGCCGCCGCCCTCCGCCGCCGCCGCCGCCCTCCGCGCTCCGCTTCACCAATATTGCTCCGACCGACGATACATCATAACATATATTGTACCATATAGTGAACGGAAGGTGTCGAACGTGCTAATAAACAACACCAATTACAACTCCATAGGGCGACTCTGAACAGACAACGTTATGACAACCACTGAATTAGTCGATACTATGCATATATTAAAATGCAGTCCCCTCGGGACTCGTCGACTTCAAAACTAGCCTAGCCTCAATCATGATTTTATTACTTCCACTGTGGTACTACAATCATGACTGAGACTGTACCACAAACAGATGCTCGAATACATGTCAGATGTATTCGAGTATCTGTTTAGCCTGAGTGAAGCTACGTGGAGCAGGCTGCAGGCGGCGGCCGCCCCACGTTGGGCGCCCACGCGCGCGTTGGTCACCAGGTAGCCAGGTCGCCAAGTCGCCAGGTCGCCACGAGCAGATCCGGGGAGCGCGCCACACTCGCCACTCACACTCACGGATGTTAAGCATTATTAAACACATTATTTTGTTGTTAAATCTTTCGTCACCATTTCTTTCATATACCTGCTTGGTTGTTACATAAAACAGCTACATTAGACGAGTAACTAATTCTCGGAATGTTATGTATTTATTCTACTACGAATCGTCTTGCGATGTGTTGCACTGACCGACTTTACAAAGACCCCCATACTCTATGTATGTACTCGGCACATGTTGATGTTTCGTAACCAGGTAGACTATCGTATCATTTACTGCAATTAAAATAGTTCCCCAAACAATCAAGAGTAGCGTAGGCCTCCTCCCTGTGGGGCCGCGGGGCTTCCTTGATTGGTTCCAACAGGCTTTCAATATAATAAGAGGTAACTTGGGGCAATCCATATGTAATACATATTATGTTATGGGGGATATTACATTTGACACATAATAATAATTATTATATAGTTATATCATAATAATAGTTTCTTTCCAGTCACATTGGCTACCATCAAAATACATCAATCAATAAACACGTATACAAGAACACTAAAATAAATAACAATCAAAATCTATTACAATAAGTAATTTGCGAAATTATTGATAGACTAGCGACTCGCCCCGGCTTCGCTCGGGTACATACATCGTGTCATTATATCTCAAAGGGATCAGGCAGCGTGTTCGTTAGCAGCTTCGGAGCGGTTTGATTTTATCTAATTTTCAACAGCTATCGACATTGTTCAACAAATTTACACAAAACCTTATACAATATGCAAATTAAGCTTTAGCCAAATAACACCTCTCTGCCTACCCCTTCAGAGACCCTTGCGGGGAGGCGTAAAGATATAAAAATAAAATATAATAATGATTGTATCATTTGTGGGCTACCGGCATTACGTCGCCATTACTCAAGCACGACTATACATACGCCATTGAACGTCTTTACAGACGTATGCAGGTTACCTCTCGATGTTTACCTTCACCGTAAAGCTCGTGGTGTGACTAAAGACTGTACTTAAGTGCAGAAAAACCCATTGGTACAGTCAGGATTCGAACTTGCTATCTTTGTGTGGCAGGCAACTGCTCGAACCACTTGGCCACCAAGGGTTTTATTGTGGTAGCTTATAAATGCAACCAGGACAGGATACGTCGTTTGTCGGATAATGAGCGCGACCCCCCACGCAGCAGCCGCGGCTGTGGGCCCTCTCGATGGACTGATAGCTTCAGGGAAACTCCGTCACATTATCGGCGAGCAAGTATAGATAATGCACGCACACACACACACACGTGATATGTACACGCAGCCACACAGTATCAAAACATTCAATGAGAACCAGCAAACGTATAAAATGACAAATCTCTGAGATTTATTATCGTTGGAAATCTGTAAGCTGTCAGCGCTCGATAAAGGATTGCGAACGAACCATTGTGAGACAAGCATCATTTGTCACGCACCACTGAAGTAAACTAACTCATTTGCGCTTAAATTAATAGCACCAATGGAGATGGCATCAGATACAACCTGAAGTGTGGCTCGTTGCTTATGAGTTATTATAATAGGGAAGGTTGCGTAGTTCACTCACCGATATCGGTGTTGTGGGACAGCAGGAAGGAAACACGCGACACGACCACAGCGCCCGGCTGCCGCGAGGGAACTACACGAGCGCGCGGCGAGCCTCCCCCCGCGCCCGCCCCCGCCCCTCCGCCGCCCCTCCGCCGCCCCTCCGCCGCCCCTCCGCCGCCCCTCCGCCGACCCTCAACCGTTGCCGAAATAATCCTATCTGCCCCAATGAGTAGATGCACATCGATATCCGCGCGCTGCCTGCTATGTGTACTACCCCTAAAGTACTCGCTCGCGGCCCGCCGAGGCCCACTGTGTGGGGACTAGGCCTGTGGGGCGCACACTATTAATTACTACGGATACTTACGGATAAGTATACCCTACTCTAATGTAGTTTATCTCACAGCGCATCGAATGCGGCTACAATAAAAATGAAATTGTCAGCCATCTTAGGCGGGCTCGCCGTGGGCCTGTGCGGAGTGTGCAGGGCGTGCAGGGTGTGCAGGGTGTGCAGGGTGTGCAAGGTGTGCAGAGTGTGCAGGGTGTGCAAGGTGTGCAGGGTGTGCAGAGTGTGCAGGGTGTGCAAGGTGTGCAGAGTGTGCAGGGTGTGCAAGGTGTGCAGGGTGTGCAGAGTGTGCAGGGTGTGCAAGGTGTGCAGGGTGTGCAAGGTGTGCAGAGTGTGCAGGGTGTGCAGGGTGTGCAGAGTGTGAAGGGTGTGCAGGGTGTGTAGGGTGTGCAGAGTGTGCAGGGTGTGCAAGGTGTGCAGAGTGTGCAGGGTGTGCAAGGTGTGCAGAGTGTGCAGGGTGTGCAGAGTGTGCAGGTTGTGCAGGGTGTGTAGGGTGTGCAGGGTGTGCAGGGTGTGCAAGGTGTGCAGAGTGTGCAGGGTGTGCAGAGTGTGCAGAGTGTGCAGGGTGTGCAGGGTGTGCAAGGTGTGCAGGGTGTGCAGAGTGTGCAGGGTGTGCAGGGTGTGCAGGGTGTGCAAGGTGTGCAGGGTGTGCAGAGTGTGCAGGGTGTGCAGGGTGTGCAGGGTGTGCAGAGTGTGCAGGGTGTGCAGGGTGTGCAAGGTGTGCAGGGTGTGCAGAGTGTGCAGGGTGTGCAGGGTGTGCAGAGTGTGCAGAGTGTGCAGGGTGTGCAGGGTGTGCAAGGTGTGCAGGGTGTGCAGAGTGTGCAGGGTGTGCAGGGTGTGCAGGGTGTGCAAGGTGTGCAGGGTGTGCAGAGTGTGCAGGGTGTGCAGGGTGTGCAGGGTGTGCAGGGTGTGCAGAGTGTGCAGGGTGTGCAGGGTGTGCAGGCCTCATTAGAACCTCTGGCAACAGTCGCTGCCAGACTTCAAGCTTCAGCAGGTGGCCATTTACTAGGGATATTAAGGCTCCACAGATTACTTATAACGATTACTAGTTGGACTGTATCAATGAGTTTTCCTGAAATTAAGTACAGGGATTAGTCACACATAGAGGCCGACACGGCGGGTGTTGCCACTGACTATTGTAATATAATTATGTAAAATGGCGCGACCACACTCGACACCGCGACATTGAGTGCGCCGACTACAAGCACGGAACTAATCAAACACTACTTGTTGACTATTGAACAACCAATGGCCTATTGAAACACGCACTTGGCCCACTCCCCCCACTCCCCCCATTCACCACTCACCACTCGCCACTCGCCACTCGCCACTCGGGCTGCCGGCACACGCACTCGCATGTTGCTGTTCGAGAATTCTCATTATCAACTATAACGACCCAATAAAATATATGTTTGATAGTACCAAGGTAGCCTCCATGCCCGCAGCCTCCCCTTCCTGCAGCCTCGGCATGTCAGGCGCGCGTTGCCCAATCTGCTAACATGTTTTGACGCTCCTCTTGAATAATTCCATTCCGTATTCTCTGTGTAAGAGCACAGCGCGCGGAGCTAATGACATGTAACTAGGCCCAGAAGAATTGAATCGAATGAATGGCTAATTTTAGCCATGAGCCATTTTAGCGTTGGCACAATATATTAACCAAAAGTGTACCGTTTATTGTGTTACCCGAGCCTCCACAGAGGGACAATGCCCTCTCGCCGGCCCCGAGGCATCCCCGCCACTGGCCGACCTCGCGCGGCCGCGGGCTGCGTGCCGTATATATGAGGCTGCTACGGCTCCCAGCGCCACTCCCGCCTCTCCCGCCTCTCCCGCCTCTCCCGCCTCTCCCGCCACTCCCGCCTCTCCCGCCTCTCCCGCCTCGCCCGCCATGGCATCGTCCGCACTCGCCTGTCTGCTGCCGGTCATCGTGATCCTGGTAAGTGACGACACCGACACCTAGTAGTACCTAGTAACTCACCGACGATATTTTCCGCTTGACGGAGAACTTCTTAGGCTGCTTTATTGACTAGGCAAAGATCAAACGAGCGTGCACTCGATGATGAGCGGCCTTTACCCTCAGACGGGCGCTCGGCCCCACCTATAGCGCTCGTTGGGGGCGATGGGGCGGCAGTCGGTGTGGTCACATTCCGTTACTTGGGGTTGTGGAGGTCGATGGAATCCCAGTGTGGCCAAGTCATGTAACTGTTGGGGCCCATTCATAGCACCGCGTGTATGTGTGTGTGTGTGTGTGCGCAGGGCTGCCTCGGCCAGGCGCGCGCCGTGCTGGGCTGGCTGCTCACCTCGCTGGGGCCTCTCTCCGCGTGAGTACACCGCCCGCTGCGCACTGCTCACTGCCCACTGCCCACTGCAATGCCCACCGCTGGAAACCTGGCAGATCTTGCGATGAGTGGCAGTCACACGTATGCCCGTATGCTGTCCTGCCAAGGTCGATACTGATAGTTCATTCGCTTACTCGAGGCCAGGCTCAAACAAGGTCCTCACGAAAGTCGTGGCATCTTATTATAAGTTGTTTAGAAAAATAGTCTTAAACCAAAATAGCAATCCTTCCATTATAACCAAATACCGTACTGACTACTGGCCTGGGACGTTGGGCATATCTGCCCCAATCGCGCTGGAGCCTCAAAGGCTATGTGCTATGTGTGTGTGTGTGTGTGTGTGTGCAGGAGCGGCAACGGCACCTCGCTGCTGCAGCTGCTGGTGCGGGACAAGCTGGCCGCGCTGGCCGCGCTCGCAGGGCTGCCCCCCGCCAACAGCAGCGCCCGTCAGTGCGCACACACCCCTACCTGCTCACACGGCCTCAGCCCTACACACTACACTGGCGCGCTGGCCGCGCTCGCAGGGCTGCCCCCCGCCAACAGCAGCGCCCGTCAGTGCGCACACACCCCTACCTGCTCACACGGCCTCAGCCCTACACACTACACTAGCGCGCTGGCCGCGCTCGCAGGGCTGCCCCCCGCCAACAGCAGCGCCCGTCAGTGCGCACACACCCCTACCTGCTCACACGGCCTCAGCCCTACACACTACACTAGCGCACTGGCCGCGCTCGCAGGGCTGCCCCCCGCTAACAGCAGCGCGCGTCAGTGCAGACACACCCCTGTGTGCAGGTTTCCTCTCGATGTTTTCCTTCCCCGCAAAAGTAATTCACAGACGCTGCCCCATGCGACCACTTGTACTGCGCTTAACCTTCGAGATGGTAGTGGTCGGTGATTAATTTATGTCTTTTATGTTTCAGTCCTGGGCTAGGCCCACACAGCGCCGCCGCACGTTCGCCCCTAACTGCCCACTGCTGCCTACCACTGCCTACCGATGCCTTGTTTATTACTCGACTGTTATAAAATAAAATATATCGCTTACAACTTGTCTTAACATTTACGTACACGCTTGTGAGAATGGAATCATCGACAATCATAAATGACCTCGGAACTGAATGTCGCCGGAATTTCAACAACTTCTTTTAAAATTTTTTTTTTTTTTTTTTTGTTTGTTTGTTTGCCTTGAGTAGGCTCCAAACTACTTGACCGATATGAAAAATGTTCACTGTTGGGAAGCTACACTATCTCCGGTGAATAAGGGGAATATTCAATTTTCATAAAAGTTAGGGATCCATACTAAAGCTCCAATAATGTTACCCAATGTGTGAATGTGAATAATTACCAAAAAACTATTATACATCGCGTGCGCTGCGAAAACTATAGAACAAAAAATTATGTACTACGTCTTTGTAGAACATAATAATTATCTACAAAAAATATCGCGACAGCATTTGTCTAACGATTATAGTTAAGTCCAGTCTTTTTTTTATTTTTTTTTCGGATGACACGATCTTGCAATTAGTTTCAGTTGTACAAACAGCGCCATCTATGCGTTGGATGAAAAATCTCGAATTAAGTTCATACGTATAAGTTGATTAGATAAAAAGGGCGCCATCTGTAGGCATGTATGTAAGCGTATAAAGTAGTTTCATCCAGTGTAGTGGTGAGTGAGATAGAGGTGTTGCCGTTGTCGGTAAACAATAAAAAAAAAAAAAAAAAAACTTCTAACCAAAACTAAAACACCTAAAAGCGGCTGGCGGCTGGCGGCTCAAATTTACAGCTGAAGCAAGTCTTTCGGATGATACGGAGGAGCCTCGACAGATTAAATATTTCAACGCAATTTCAGCGAGAACTGGCGTAAAATGGCGGCAATTCACACAAAATTCTATGGGATCAGATTTTCTTTCAGGAATTGGTTGGTCTAGATACAGCTTCAATTCATTAGGGACACAACCGATATTTATGGATTATTTTATTTAAAAAAAAAAAAAAAATTATATCGACTATCGATATTTTGATATATTGATAGTCGATGCCCTTCCCTAGGCAGTAGCCATCAGACAGCCACAGCAGTAGTCGCGTCGCGAGCATTTGTGACGGTGCACTAGTAAGTTCGTTCAATTATTAATCGTTACTCGCGTTTGTGTCACAAAACTAAACAATTTGCATAGTTGTGTGTCGGTGAAGAGAATACTTTGTCGTTTCTGTACACAGGGCGATGATCATTAGGGTACGGACAGATCCCATGTGGAACCCAACGAAAGGTCAGTAAACTCAGTTTTTCTAGTTTTAGATTTATAATAAAATAATACATAATATCCTCACGCCTTCCCACAAGGGTCCCCGAAGGGGAAGGCAGAGGTGTATAGGTAATACTCACACACCCACTTTCTACCAGAGGTACATTAGGTGCCAACGAGACAGATGGCGAGTCCATCCGTTACTCAAGCACGACTATACATACGCCTTTGAATTTCTTCTCAGACGTAAGCAGGTTTCCTCACGATCTTTTCCTTCGCTGTAAAAGAAAAAAAAAAAAATTAT
Source organism: Drepana arcuata (assembly GCA_016069955.1). Classification (NCBI taxonomy): domain Eukaryota; kingdom Metazoa; phylum Arthropoda; class Insecta; order Lepidoptera; family Drepanidae; genus Drepana; species Drepana arcuata. The sequence goes on along the minus strand of JACCPG010002151.1, from coordinate 9,714 downwards.
ACTGTGTAAACAACAACAACAACAACAACAATATAATAACAATAATTTCAGTGTTTCGCTTACGAACATGCGTTCCGGAGTAGAGGTAAACGGTGAAGATAATCATGGAAAAGTGTATTGTTATATTATTTGTTAGTCACTAGATGTCGCTACTCTTTGTTTTAGAACGAGCTATGGTTTCGTTCTCACTGTCTACTTACATTTGGTGTATTGACCCGGGTTCGAGGGCGGGGTTTAGGTTGGGCGGGGTTTAGGTTGGGCGGGGTTTAGGTTGGGCGGGGTTTAGGTTGGGCGGGGTTTAGGTTGGGCGGGGTTTAGGTTGGGCGGGGTTTAGGTTGGGCGGGGTTTAGGTTGGGCGGGGTTTAGGTTGGGCGGGGTTTAGGTTGGGCGGGGTTTAGGTTGGGCGGGGTTTAGGTTGGGCGGGGTTTAGGTTGGGCGGGGTTTAGGTTGGGCGGGGTTTAGGTTGGGCGGGGTTTAGGTTGGGCGGGGTTTAGGTTGGGCGGGGTTTAGGTTGGGCGGGGTTTAGGTTGGGCGGGCTTAGGTTGGGCGGGCTTAGGCTGGGCGGGCTTAGGCTAAGCGGGGTTTAGGGCGGGGTTTAGGTTGGGCGGGGTTTAGGTTAGGTTAGGTTAGGTTAGGTTAGGTTAGGTTAGGTTAGGTTAGGTTTTTTTTTTTTTTTAGTTGCGACTCATGTTTTCAGAGTTCGCTACTACAGTCCCTGCGATTTTATACAGGCTAAAGTAGTAGCGAGTGATTTTACTTTGTGTTTCTTTGATGTTTTTTGGTTTTTATGTTTTATCTTTGCATGTTAAATTTTTATAGAGTCGTCTTCTTTGTCATGGGGTTTCATTTGTTGAGGAGTGTTGATGTTTGTTTTAGAGTGAGTTTTTGGTATGAGGAGGTTTGTATTATTATTTATTTTTGTTAGGAAATGTTTCTTCTTGTTTGATCTTGATTAATTGTTTAGTAATCAGACTTATAATGTAAGTTTTTGTTTATATATCAAGAGTGTTTGTCGTTTTGTATATAGTATGTTTCCTTCTTTGTTTGATTTAAGTTTTAGGTAATCAGACTTATTATAATATTTTTTTTTTTTTTTTTTTTTTTTTTTTTTTTTTTTTTTTTTTTTTTTTTTTTTTTTTTTTTTTTTTTTTTTTTTTTTTTTTTTTTTTTTTTTTTTTTTTTTTTTTTTTTTTTTTTTTTTTTTTTATTATGTTTTTATGTTCCTTATGAATTTGATTAATTAGTCTTATGTGCCGTTAAATCGTTTTAAATTGTTGATCAGCTTTTCTATGTAGTTAGTGAATGATTTTATAGCACTGTCTTTTGTAAGGAGTTCTTTGAGGTTATAGGGATCAATCTGGAGGTGGTTGCAGGTTTGTTCATGCTCGAATCGGATTTTGCTGTACTGTGGGCATTCTTTTAGTAAGTGGTTTATGGTTTGGGTTGTGGATGAGTCGCATGGGCATAGGTCGGTGTTGGTGATTTTAAATCGGTGTAGATAGGCGAGGTGGTATCCGTGGCCTGTCAGCACCTGCGTCAGCGCGAAACTCGGCTTGATCGCTGTGTTAAGCTCGCTGATGCTGGTCAGGTCCGGACACCATTCGCGTGTGTGGGCTCCGGTTTGGCTGGTTTGGTATGTTTCGTTGCTGAGGGCTCTGTTTTCTTGTTTGGTTTTGTGTTTAATGAAGCTGATTGGGTAGCTACTGTAGTCTGGGGCCTTATGTGAGGTTGCAGCCGCTTTAGCGGCAATGTCGGCTTCCTCGTTTCCTTCAATGCCGATGTGGGCTTTAACCCACACCAGCTTGATGCGTCCAGTGTACTTATGTAATTTTTGGTGTATGTTGGTGACGAATGGGTTGGTTGAGTTTTGATTGCCGATTTCTTGGAGGCTGGATCTGCTGTCTGTGCATATTATGATGTCTTGGTATTGTGATTCGACTATCCAGTCACAGGATTTGGAGAGGGCGAGGAGCTCGGCCTGGAATACAGAGCAGGAGTTGTGAAGCTTATATTTTCTGATGATTTTGGTGCCATTTGGAAGATAGGCTACGAAAGCGGCCCCGACTCCACCGGCGTCGGTTTTGCTTCCGTCGGTGTAGATTTTTATTGTGTTGCTTGTGCATATTTGGTCTATTTGGGCTTGTTCGGTTGCCAGTTCAAAGGTGTGTGGTTTTCTCAAGGAGGGGTGTAGTAGCGACTCGGGTTTGGAGGGTTTCTCCAGTGTCACGTCGCCAGGGAGGTATTGGGTTTCGTGACCGATTCTCGTTCTTTCTACTATTGAGCGTTCTTTGACTTTAAGGTGTAGTGGGGTGTATCCTGCTAGTGCGATTGCTGCTGTTGCTGAAATGGTTCTGAATCCTTTTATGGTTTTGATTGCAAATCCTCGTTGGAGGGTTTGTAGGCTGTCTCTAACTGTTTTGAATTGAATGGCATCGCCCCATATGCCTGCTGCGTAGGTTATTATTGGTTCGATTACGTGTTTGTAGATGGTGGAGATATTTTCACTTTGTATACCCCATGTGGGTCTGACGAATTTGCAGAGCTTCTTATGAATTTTGTGTGCTTTGTCTATTGTGTATTGTGCGTGTTTGGTGAATCTTAGTTTGTTATCTATTATAACACCTAGGAGTTTAATGCTGTCTACCGGTTTTAGGGGGAGGTTGTTGATGCAGATGTTGGTTTTGGAGGCTTTTGGTGTGAACGCGATTAATTGGGTTTTGGATGGGCCGAATTTGAGCTTTACTGATTCGCCCCAGCTATGGATTTGTTGGAGTGCGTTGTTGGCGATGTGTTGTAGGTCTGTTGTCGTTTTGGCTTTTACTATGAGTAGGACGTCGTCCGCGAATGCTTGTATGTGGCAGCCGTTGGGGAGCTGCAACGTGAGTAATTCATCTAGTATGATGTTCCAGAAAGTAGGGCCGCATACGGAGCCCTGTACGCAGCCTCTTGTCATGCTTTTTGTAGCGGTGGCATCTGCGTAGTTGAGTGTGACGGTGCGATCGTTAAGATAGCTCTGTATGGTGCAGTATATATTTCTAGGGCATTTCATGTTTTGTAGCCTTGTTAACAGGGCCGGCCACCAAGCGTTGTCGAAGGCGGCTTTGATATCTAATGAGACTGCTATGACTTGTTGTTTGTTATCTTTAGCTTTCCTTATAGTGGTGATAGCGGTGTTGAGAGCGTCTATGGTAGATGTTTGTTCTTTGAACCCGAATTGGAGGGGGTTGTGGTTTCCTGTTATGCGCATGTGGTAGTTAAGACGTTTTATGATCAGTTTTTCTAGTAATTTGCCAAAAATGTTCAGGAGTCCGATGGGTCTGTATGTTGTAATACTGGAATAATCTTCTTTGCCAGGCTTAGGGAGTGCTTTTACGAAGGCTGCCTTCCAGCATTTCGGGAAGTAGGAATCAGCTAGGCATTTGTTCATTATCCTGGTCAATAATTCAGGGTGCAGGTTTGCAAATTCGAGGCAGATGTCTGATGTGAGGTGATCAGGTCCAGGAGCTTTGTTTGGGTTCATGGAGCGGAGGCAGTCTAAAACTTCTGCTTGCGAAAACTGGGGTTCTTCGGGGGTGTCGGGTGTGAGATTTGATAAATCTCTGATGTTCTCTTGCTTAGTGTTGGTGTCTGGGGTGTCGTCTGGGTAGAAGCGCTGCAGTAGCGCCTCCGCGGTGTCTTTACTGTCGGCAGTTTCCTGGTCGTTCTCCAGTCGCAGGGTTGCAGGTGGTCGCGCTGGAGGGCCGTTTTTGAGGAGTCGATTTGTGAGCGACCAAACGTCCTCTTTTCCCTGCCTACTGCAGAACTCCCGGAAACTGTCCGTTGAGGCTTTGGACAGGGCTGCGGTGTATTCGGTTTTTAGGGCTTCTCGTTCTGCTAGTATGTTGTCGAGGGGTTTATTTCGGATTTTAAGGTGATGGATACGATGGTGTAGACGGATGAGGTTTTTCTTAATTTTATCAAGTTCGGCATTCCACCAGGGGTTGTGGTTGCGGGATTTTCCTTTGCGGGGCAGGGTTTTGTCGCACGTCTTTTGAATTGCTGTTGTGATAGTTTCGATGTACTCTTCCAGTTCGTTGGTGTTCATTGCCTCTATGTTTTTGTCTTTGATATGTTCGGTGTTTTTCTTCATTATGTCGCGGAAGTTGTCCCAGTCGATCTGGTCTCTTTTATAATTATATTTGTATGTGGTTTGGGTCATTGTTTTAGTGAACTGTTTTCTGTTGAATGTAAGCTGGTATTCGATTGCGTTGTGATCGGAGGTAGGACAGACTTCAAGATTGATGTGCCAGTTGTTGATTTTATGTGCTAGTTTGTCGGATGCTATGGTTATATCGATTATAGATTGTCTGACTTTTCCGTGTGTCACTGTTTCGAATGTGGGGGTTGTGCCGGTGTTGCATATGTTTAGTCCGTTTGCTGTTATTAAGTGTACGATCGTGTTGCCTCGTGTGTTGGAGCGTGAAGAGCCCCATAGTGGGTGCCACCCGTTGAGATCTCCTCCAATGAGATGCATGGAGTTCCTGTGCTGTTGAACTAAGTGCTCTATTCGGTGTATAGTGCCGTTGTTATCGGAGTCCGGCTCCACATAGGCAGATGCTATGTATAGCCGACTGCCAGAGATGTTACACTGTACTACTGCTAAGTTGGGGCTTGAGTATTGGGTCATACCGAGGACTGCGCCCAGGCCGTTCTTGACAATGATGCATGCTTTGGTTTTTTCGTTTCCAGGGAATTGGTATATTTGGTGTCCTTGTATGTTGGTTACTGTGTTGGAGTTTCCGATGTATGGCTCTGAAATCAGTCCTATTGTGTAGTCATTATCTGAGAAATATTTAAAGAATTCGTGTTGCGCCCTGTGGCTTCTGCTCAAATTGCACTGTAGTATTTTTGGGTTGGAGGTATTATTGCTTTGGGTGTTTGTTCTGGTGTTATTGTCCATAATCGATACGGGAGATTATTTTGGTTTTCATTGCGTTGTAGATTGAGCAGAAGTTGGAGGTTGCGCCGTGGTCTGTGCTTTTGCTGGTTTTGTATTTCCTGTTATGTTCAGTGCAGTTGTAGCAGGTTGGTGGGGTGGTCTTGTTGGGGCAGTTTGCGAACTTGTGCCCCGCGCCGCCGCAGTGTGAGCATGCTGGGTCGGTACTTTCGCACCTCTTTTGTGTGTGCCCGTACTGCAGACACTTGTAGCATTGCAGCAGGGGCACGAACTCAGAAACTTGGATGCGCTGGTGGTCTATGTTAAGTGTGGCTAGTTGGAGCATTTTGTTGAATATTGATGGGGTGACCATGAGTACTGCATTGTATAGTTTTTCATTTTTGTTTCTGCGCTGGAATTTGAGGATGATGTCTGTGTCGGTGTTTATTTCGGAGTTGAGAGTTTCATTTTGTATTTTTATTAATTTTATGATTTCTTCTGGGGGTGTGTCTATATATATGCCCTTTAATTCGACCATGGGCTGCAGCTGCTTGGCAGGTTCGGCGACAACTTGACTGCTCGCCTCGCCTAGCCTGCGTATGGTCTCTTCTTGCTGCTGCACATTGTCAAATTCCACTCTAAGTTTGTTGTTGCCGACTGCCTTGATATTGGAGGGTGCGTAGCTGGTGTTGCGGAATGTTATGCTCTTGCGCCACTCCTGTAGCATCTCATCATTTGATTTGACGCCTTTTTTTGAGGTTACTATTATGGATGGCTTCGTAGGAGGTCTTTGCTTTGCAGGTGGTGGGTTGGCGGCTGCCCTGGCGTATGTGAGACGAGGTGCCGGGGGCGCTGTTTGCGTCTGCTTTAGCGCCTTGCCGATCTCCTCCTGGATTGTTTGCCGGAGGAGCGTCGTTGTCGCCTCGCTAAGCTCGACAGTTTTTGGGGTGGTGTCCGTTGTGAGTGCGGGGGCGGATGGTGCGGGTGTTGCCTCTTTTTCCGATTCCGCTTCTCTAACTAGTTCGTAGAGGCGCTCTAGGGCTTTGGTGACCCCCATCTTGATGTCTGTGCGCAGGTTTCTGGAGTCAAGCATGTAATTCCTTGCGCTATCGAGGCAAGCCCTGGCCTCAGCAAGCCTGTTTGCGTAGGTGGGCTTGAGTGGTGGGCTGCCATCTAGGTCCATTGACCTACTTTTGGGTGCTGGCGTTTTCTTGCTCCTCTGTGGGAGAGCTGTTGTGGGTTTAGGTTTTGTTGACTCATTCGAGGCGGGCTGCGGTGTGACTGGGTCTGTATCTAGGTCAATTAGCAGGGCTGCTTCCGTGGCGGGCTGTGGAGGTGGAGTTGATTCGGGTTGTGTGTTTGTGTTCGGTGGGGATCTTGTGACCACCGACTGCGGAGCTGTTACGGTGGCCGTAGTGGCCTTTGGTCTGACTTCCCAGTCGCCTATGTTGCGTCTCACGTTGGTCGTGGACGTGCTTGCCTTCACAGGCGACTTGGTGGGTTTAAGGGGGGGCTTGGAGGGAGCTTTTTTGGGTGTGCGGTGGCCGAACATGATGATTTAATGAGGGATTTAGTGCTTGTTACAGCAGTCCAAGTTTGGTAGCGATCGGTTGCAAGGCGGCGGAGATATGGATGGTTTTGTGCGGAATTCGGTAAGTACGAGCGAAAAAGAGGGTGAAAATTACGGTTTTTGGTGATTTAAAAATCGGGGAGGGATCGAGGATTTTTTCCGAGAGTGCAGAGGGGTGGAGAATTTAATTCCGAGTCTGGTGGTGTACAAAGTAAAATTATCGGACGAAGATTCAAAGAGTTATAGCCGGAAAACGATAATAAGAATTTTTTGCAGAATGTAGCTGGCCGACAGAAAAATAGGGCGGGTGGGTGGGTCTTTATGCCGAAATTTTTTAGCTAGGACGATGAAATTTTTCAGGAATACGGAGGGGAGGCAGCGGAAGGGGATGGCGAGGTTATTCGGTAAGTAGACTGTAAGAGTATTTAATTATGAATTTTTAATCTGAAATTAATCGAAAAATCGAAGTCGAGATACACAAAAAATTTTGTTTTCAGGGATTATCTGAAAATCCTGAAGGAATACAAAGATGCGGTTTTCGGTAGGTTATTTCAGAAGCTGAGGGCTATCCAACGACGTACGACACTATAGGTTAGGTTAACTTTTAATTTTTCACTGTAGTTAGTTGTATGGGCGAAATCACTGACCAAGTAACCTCGGTTCGATTAGCAGATTTTATGTTTATCTTTAATAACTTTTGTAATTTTTTAGCTAGGACGATGAAATTTTTCAGGAATACGGAGGGGAGGCAGCGGAAGGGGATGGCGAGGTTATTCGGTAAGTAGACTGTAAGAGTATTTAATTATGAATTTTTAATCGGAAATTAATCGAAAAATCGAAGTCGAGATACACAAAAAATTTTGTTTTCAGGGATTATCTGAAAATCCTGAAGGAATACAAAGATGCGGTTTTCGGTAGGTTATTTCAGAAGCTGAGGGCTATCCAACGACGTACGACACTATAGGTTAGGTTAAGTTTTAATTTTTCACTGTAGTTAGTTGTATGGGCGAAATCACTGACCAAGTAACCTCGGTTCGATTAGCAGATTTTATGTTTATCTTTAATAACTTTTGTAATTTTTTAGCTAGGACGATGAAATTTTTCAGGAATACGGAGGGGAGGCAGCGGAAGGGGATGGCGAGGTTATTCGGTAAGTAGACTGTAAGAGTATTTAATTATGAATTTTTAATCGGAAATTAATCGAAAAATCGAAGTCGAGATACACAAAAAATTTTGTTTTCAGGGATTATCTGAAAATCCTGAAGGAATACAAAGATGCGGTTTTCGGTAGGTTATTTCAGAAGCTGAGGGCTATCCAACGACGTACGACACTATAGGTTAGGTTAAGTTTTAATTTTTCACTGTAGTTAGTTGTATGGGCGAAATCACTGACCAAGTAACCTCGGTTCGATTAGCAGATTTTATGTTTATCTTTAATAACTTTTGTAATTTTTTAGCTAGGACTATGAAATTTTTCAGGAATACGGAGGGGAGGCAGCGGAAGGGGATGGCGAGGTTATTCGGTAAGTAGACTGTAAGAGTATTTAATTATGAATTTTTAATCGGAAATTAATCGAAAAATCGAAGTCGAGATACACAAAAAATTTTGTTTTCAGGGATTATCTGAAAATCCTGAAGGAATACAAAGATGCGGTTTTCGGTAGGTTATTTCAGAAGCTGAGGGCTATCCAACGACGTACGACACTATAGGTTAGGTTAAGTTTTAATTTTTCACTGTAGTTAGTTGTATGGGCGAAATCACTGACCAAGTAACCTCGGTTCGATTAGCAGATTTTATGTTTATCTTTAATAACTTTTGTAATTTTTTAGCTAGGACGATGAAATTTTTCAGGAATACGGAGGGGAGGCAGCGGAAGGGGATGGCGAGGTTATTCGGTAAGTAGACTGTCAGAGTATTTAATTATGAATTTTTAATCGGAAATTAATCGAAAAATCGAAGTCGAGATACACAAAAAATTTTGTTTTCAGGGATTATCTGAAAATCCTGAAGGAATACAAAGATGCGGTTTTCGGTAGGTTATTTCAGACGCTGAGGGCTATCCAACGACGTACGACACTATAGGTTAGGTTAACTTTTAATTTTTCACTGTAGTTAGTTGTATGGGCGAAATCACTGACCAAGTAACCTCGGTTCGATTAGCAGATTTTATGTTTATCTTTAATAACTTTTGTAATTTTTTAGCTAGGACTATGAAATTTTTCAGGAATACGGAGGGGAGGCAGAGGAAGGGGATGGCGAGGTTATTCGGTAAGTAGACTGTAAGAGTATTTAATTATGAATTTTTAATCGGAAATTAATCGAAAAATCGAAGTCGAGATACACAAAAAAATTTGTTTTCAGGGATTATCTGAAAATCCTGAAGGAATACAAAGATGCGGTTTTCGGTAGGTTATTTCAGAAGCTGAGGGCTATCCAACGACGTACGACACTATAGGTTAGGTTAAGTTTTAATTTTTCACTGTAGTTAGTTGTATGGGCGGAATCACTGACCAAGTAACCTCGGTTCGATTAGCAGATTTTATGTTTATCTTTAATAACTTTTGTAATTTTTTAGCTAGGACTATGAAATTTTTCAGGAATACGGAGGGGAGGCAGCGGAAGGGGATGGCGAGGTTATTCGGTAAGTAGACTGTAAGAGTATTTAATTATGAATTTTTAATCGGAAATTAATCGAAAAATCGAAGTCGAGATACACAAAAAATTTTGTTTTCAGGGATTATCTGAAAATCCTGAAGGAATACAAAGATGCGGTTTTCGGTAGGTTATTTCAGAAGCTGAGGGCTATCCAACGACGCACGACACTATAGGTTAGGTTAAGTTTTAATTTTTCACTGTAGTTAGTTGTATGGGCGAAATCACTGACCAAGTAACCTCGGTTCGATTAGCAGATTTTATGTTTATCTTTACTAACTTTTGTAATTTTTTAGCTAGGACGATGAAATTTTTCAGGAATACGGAGGGGAGGCAGCGGAAGGGGATGGCGAGGTTATTCGGTAAGTAGACTGTAAGAGTATTTAATTATGAATTTTTAATCGGAAATTAATCGAAAAATCGAAGTCGAGAAAAAAATTTTGTTTTCAGGGATTATCTGAAAATCCTGAAGGAATACAAAGATGCGGTTTTCGGTAGGTTATTTCAGAAGCTGAGGGCTATCCAACGACGTACGACACTATAGGTTAGGTTAAGTTTTAATTTTTCACTGTAGTT
>JACCPG010002149.1:0-22750 GCA_016069955.1 Drepana arcuata | reverse complement strand
CGTAACTCAAGCACGACTATACGCCTTTGAAAGTCTCGTGGTGTGACTAATCACTGTACTTAAGTTCAGAAAAACTCATTGATTCAGTCGGGATTCGAGCTTGCGATCTTTGTGCCGCAGGCAACTACTCGAACCACTCGGCCACTACGGCTTCGGCACCACGGGCCCGTACTTAAAGTCAATTTATGTACATAATAGACTGTCAAAGAAAAGAAGCGAAATAGGTGTCTTGAGTCAACGGGATCTCTTTGCCTACCCTGTGATAGACTCGGGGTGATGGTATGTATATGTATATGTGTATAAGTTGAAGCATTCCACACAGATATCCCTAGTGTATTATAAATTTGAAAGTCGGATAATCGAAATTGAAACAGTACCTGCTTTTGCAATGATGTTAGTTTATGTCCAGCAAACAGTATGCCCACGACGTGCTCGCGCAGGTCACTGTCATCTACGGCGGCGACTTCTTCGGCCACAGCCACTCCATCGTTAGAGTCATTTTCATTTTGCTCCCATTCTAATAACTTGCCAAACACCTGGCAAACATCAATGTACACTTTGAAGGCTTTTCCTTTGTACACAATGTTTAATTATGCACGCTTTATGAAAACTATTGCGGTGATATTCTTTTGTATGTTTTAGGTAAATTAAATTATTTATACTAACTGCGCCGCGAGGTTTCGACCGCGTTAAGTTTGATCTAATTTTCTAGTGTAGAGCATATCCTATGTGTTTACTGTTTATATAGCTAATATTCTATATCTGTGCCAAAATTCATTCACTTCCCTTCAGTTGTTTTGTAACACCTTCGCAAACAATAACATTTATAAATTTACGTCGTACACAGGTTGAGCAATCAGCAACAGTGACGAGTGTGTCATGAACACAAGAATTTCTACCTTAGTGTTGGATGTTCTATGCATTATTTATATATAAAAAGTATACATTTATATATAAATCGTAGTCTAGTAAATTACCAAGTGGTTATAATTAAAGGGTCTTTGTCTGATGTCAAAGGTCGATAGAAGGAACATTCGATGTTTTCGTAGACTGATATAGTGTAGTGTAGCTGGGATGGTTTGGCCATGGCGAGAGGATGAATAAAGAACGATTGACGAAAAAAGCGTATAAGGCGAGTGTGATTGAATGTGTTGGAAGGGTTAGGCCAAGGCGGACGTTTCGAGACTAAATTAAGGACTTCTTAAAAAAAAGGCCAGGTCAAGAGTACCCTAACACGAAGAGCATGTATGAAGAGAATAATGAAAGTGGACGAAGCGAAAAAAGTATGTATGTCAGGCGGACCGCATGCTTGTTGCCACCCAAGTAGATAAAATATATTTTAATCACCTGTGACGTGAGCAGGCGAAAAACCCTGAGCGTGTCGAGCTCTGTGAGCGCGCTGAGCAGTTTCGCCGAGGTGTTGGCCCTGGCGGGCGGCGGCACCGCCACGGGCGCGGCCAGCACGCACACCTGCCGCACGCGCACCGTCGGCTCCGGCCCGCGCAGCTCGCAGCGCACGCGCCCGCCGGGACACGGCACCCCTGCGCACACGCCAGCTTTACTCATATCTCACTCTATATAGTGCCATCCACAAAGACGCGCCCCACTAGACTCATATTTTACAGTACAAGTGTGCAACCTCCCACTAATGTTTGATTTTTGTCGGTACACACTTATTACCTATGAGTGCACACGCACACTACAATTAATAAACTCGGGTTATACTCCCCGCATCCCACGACCCCCTCCTAAAAATTGTAGTGGATGGCACTATCTATATACGCGATCTTATTTTGACGGGTAACACCGCGTGGTAGTTGGCTGACTTACTGGGCAGGGTGTAGGAGACCCAAGTAGCGGTCTTCGGATCCACCTCAATATCTTGCATGTGGAACCATTCACTCGATCCATTGCTGTACAGGAATGAAACCAGTAGAATTTTGTTCTGAAACATAATGGTCATTCCATAATATCACTAAGGCCAAACAAAACAAAAATATTACACATAATGTAGGAAGCAAATTCAGTTACATTAGAAGGCTCTAGTCTACAGAAACCATCTCATATAATATAAATTTGATTTTGAATAACACTTTTAGTTACATATTATTATCATGAAGTAGGATTAATTACCACTGTGTCTCGTGTGTTATCAATGTGCACGCAGACTATGTGGGGCTCTAGGTTCGATACTGGGGTGCCAGCGTAGTCGAGCTGCATCCACTTAGTCTTGTTGCGGTCTTCTTCGCCAGACTCCCAGAATGTCTCAGTACTGCCGTCGGTCAGCGTGCCCGCCATGCCCTGGCGTGATGACACGGTCACATCCCACCAACCGCTAACATCAGGACACTTCCAGACATAGGTATCCTGTAAAGTACAATATTGTAGATTAATAATAATAATACATTTTCTATTACTTCACCTCGATTACCACCTCACCATTCCCCATTTATACTCCATGTAAATAGCTTGAAGGCACCAACAACCTCATTTCTAACCGTGGTATTTAGAGAGTCAATCGCTGTTCCGTTATTTGTGAAACTATATAAAATACTTTCCTTGCTTAATTTAACAGATAATTTTGTATACGACATGGCACTATCTTTTGCTCGAACCTTTGACGACGCCATCAATGGCAGTATGTGACAAAATCGAAACAAAGAATCAATTAATGTGGCATTTATTCATTAAATAGCTGTGGTTTGAAGCCGTAGTTTGAGCCTACAAAACACCTGTATGGTTCAAAGTTCGAGTACCCTGTTCATGTTCGAAGTGAAGCTCTCGTTGAATGCAGCAGGCATTTCTTTTTCGTAAGCAGCATCCTCCGAGTGGGACAGGATCTTGCTGATCACGCTGAACACTTGCGATCTGCCTCCGTGCAGCGTAACAGTACACACACAATTTTAACACCGTATTCATAAATATAACGTTAAAATTACACACAATAAAAATAAAAATAAAAACCTGTGTAAAGACGGCTTTGGCCAATACACAAATAAGACAAACTATTCAATGCCACTTCATTACGACTAACTATTCATTTAGTTGTTGCTATGCCGTTGTTATATTAGGTAGATGAGTTCCTACTGGTACGGGTACTGCTTCATACTACAAGAAACACTATATCGACTAACTGATTACGCTTCCCAACATATGTTTATTTGTTTTACTAAGACCCAAATCACATAAGCTCACATTTGATTTGGGCGTTGTGTTGGTGCAGTATTGCTTAATGTGATACACGATACTAGCGTATGAGATTGAGACCTGTGCAGGAAAGCGCGATCGTGATGCGAAAAGCGCAAGGCCCAGCATCGCACGGCTTGAAGTGCAACGGCGCTGGACGGAGGCAGCGATGGAGCCAGTGCGCTCACTGAGCCCATGAACGCGTGGAATGCTGCCCGGGCTCCACGGCCCGTCCGCCCGCCGGGACAGATAGCCGTGGCAGACGCCGTCGGTGGTACTAAGCGGTTGTTTTCATTTACCACGTTCTGTATAATATACACAGTTAGTTAATACTCCATGCCACTAGAAATAGCCTTCATTTATATGAATATTTACTTCGTTCATATTAACTAATCAGGACTAATCAAGTTTTATACCTAAATACATCTATCTTATACATACATATCATAACAAAAAGTCCCAAACAGGGTAGGCATTGAGAGTAGTGCGCCAATTCCTTCTAGAGGTACACACCTCTTTCATCTATCTTAATTCTTATAACTATCTATTTAGCACTTATCCGGCATTAAACTGTACACGGCCTTAGGAAACTCATTCAGCGACTTAATAAATTAGAACTCATTATTATTACTAGCATTTCATGTGGTAAACAGCCTAGGAGATCTTTATTCTGGGTATGTGTGACTGTGCATTTCAATGTGTGAACTGAATAATAATAAAATAAAAATAAATAAAAAGGTATGTACCTTAATAAATTACTATGTTACATATTTAAGCTACCTCTTTATTCTCCTCGAGAGGGCGTGGTGGAGGCACGATTCGTGCAAATTTGTCCAGCGCAGAGCAGAACCACCACATCACATCATGGACGCACGTAGGCTGCGTAGCTGACCTTAGCAGCCAGTTTAATGCCTACGGTCATAACGGTAGGTACTTGCAATTTTTGTACAAATAAAAACACTGATTAATAATGTTTATAAGACGAGGTAATAAAATCAAACATTATATACAATATTTTATTATATTTGGTGTAAACTTCGAACAGACAAAACTTAATCGAGAGTTGTGTATATAAATTCATCAACATCAAGCTCCAAACTGCGCCTCCTGTGACGTACTCCGACCAGTTGCAAGTCACATGCATTAGGCGTGTTGCCTTGATTTATTTCGTGGACACCATTAAGGCCCATATTACCCTGACAGGAAGGTATCCAATGCTTTTGTAGCATCCATATAACAATAGTAATTATAATGATGACCAAAATATAACAAATCACGTAAGGGGATGCGTCGATATTGGAAACAAATCCTTTGATATCTTTATTTCTGCCATTAAACAACACATTATCAGCTGCTGTCGTGGTTGCTTCCATTGAAGAAGGCTTGTCTTGGTGAATTTTAATGACTGTCTTATTCCATGCTGGTTTTTTCATACTACTAAAGAGATGATTAACATCGTTCACCTGTAAATCGCAGCTATTCGACAGAGCGACCAGTGCTGAGGTAGTGGTGTCATGTAAAGTCACGTTTATTCCGCAGGTAGTCTGTAGCACGCAATGGCCGCAGCATATACTAAGCCACGCATTAGGAGCACTCAATTTAATCAGATCGGTCACACAAGGTGCACTAAACAACTCGCACATCACATTGCTAAATTTATTAAGCAGTTTTGCCTCACACGATGCAGTCTGGTCATAAACGTTTCGTAGAACCAGAGTCGTACATAATAAACGCTTTCCTTCGATGAATACACAATTATCAATATCCTCTTGTTGAAGATTTAGATACGAATGGTTTTTCAAATCCGCAACAATGTATCTGGATGAAATTCTAGCCCATCTTATAAAATTATCTTTGAGTTTCAGAGGTAGTGGAATGATTTCGTAAACAGTAAACTGTTCATCAGTTATCAGTGGAATATATATGTCATATATTATATTTTTGCGAATTATACATGTCTTTATATTAAGGAGATTAAACATATTAGCCAAGTCTTGACTTAGATGCCGCACCGGTAGTGATAACTTTACTGGCAGTAGTTTTTGTATCGTGTTTAAATGTTTTTCCAGAATATCAGTAGTAAGCAGTTGTTCATCGAGGACACCGTGAAAGTTACTAGTTAAAGAGTTCATGAGCACTTGCCGCACGTTCCTCAAATTGTTTATAAGGTCATAAGTGGCCGAAGATAACGAACTGAAATAACTGGCTGCAAATATATTGCTAAACGCATGTTTTAGTTTCATTAATTCGGATTTTGCTCGTCGTTTAAAGAATTCTATCATATCAATATTATATTTGATGTTTTTCTCGTACTCTGACATGACACCATGAAAAATTTCAAACACAGACGTTTGGTTTTGGGCTAATTGTAAGGTAGACTCAAAATTGTTTCGCTTGGCTTGAACCAACTCTTCACACATGTAGCTGTGAGGTGGTACCTGTTGACTTTCAGCTTCACGAGATCTATCAATTGCTTTTGTGGTTACAACTTCGTCTGGCGCCAAATACCCACTGGTATAATTATTCAGTATATCTAATTCCTGTTTCAACTGGATTACTGTAGTTTTACAATATATATCATTTAAATTCTTACAGAGGCATTGTAAACCTTTGAGAGATTCGCGCCCGTGCTTTATCCCAGTCCAGTAAATTGACAGGTTGTAGTATATTAAAAGTTTCCATTCGCTTCGTATAACTTGAAGATTTCCGATAGGATCAAATAATATTGGCTGCTCAGCGTCCAATTTTATAATTTGAGTTCCCATCAGCGGCACCGATGCTTGTATCACCAGAACAAGAATTACTGCTATCATTGTTGGTAGTACAAATGAATCTATAACTAATGAAAATCTATCAATAGATTGTTTTGTTTTGAAGCAATTGTATTTGTTTATTGTTTAGAAAGTGTGGTCTATAATAACATCATACAATCCAATCTTATACTAATTGTAGTTATTGTTAAAGATTTGTCATCCCGTTAACAGTGTTGTGATCAGTAATCCTGTCTAGGAAGCATATATTCGAAGTCTATTATATGTTTGATTGTTCAAAATGAAACTCAAAGTCAGTCGTGTACAAGCATCTCTACAAAAACACGGGATAATGGAATCGCGAAGTACCTATACTAAGTATACCTAGTCTATGCATTTATTTTCTATTTTATTTTATGTGGAATAGGAGATAATATAAAATAATTTGTGTTGTTGCGCGCCATGGAAGAGGCGTATATTCAGCAGTAGACTGCTTCAGGCTGATGATGAGAAGATAATAAAAAAATATATAATTCTTAGACCTCCTGAATGCTTATATGTCGCAAAACGTCGCCTAAGCAGCTCGCATTCGTCGTTGTCGTCGATTTTGATATATTAGTTGTGTTTGGGTGAGTAACTAGATAATTTTGATTCCCAATCAGACTCGGTAGATGGCGCTGCGGTCGCGTTTCAGGTACATACTTACATTATTTATTTGATTATGAATAAAGTATTACCTCGAAAGCGTACTGTCTAATTGTGTTGATCCTGACAGCAGCGTCTAGCAGCTGCCTGTATTCAAGCAGGTCACGGCGCGACAGAACGAAGGTGAGCACAGGACTGCGCATGAGTGCTTGTGTGTCAATCCTCGGTGTTTCTAAGACAGACACGCCTGCCCAATCTCCGCAACCCACTAAGCGTTGAAGGGCAGCGCTGGGTTGCACTAGCAGCAACGATCCTTTGCCTGGCCACACACAATAACGTTATTAATAGTTGCTTACTTAGATTTAGATAAATTAATGATGCCTACCCACAGACATCAGTAAAATTGGCACGAAACGAAGTAGAAACCAGATAGCCATTTTTGTGTATATCCTGGTAATTATGTAGCTTTGGGTTTATATAGAAGTAACTTTATATTGCCTTGAAAGCCAAGTGATGATAATCCAAACAGACCACCTCCCCGACAGAATTTAGATTAATTATATTGGCCAATTTTGCTAAAGAGACTCAATTTGACATGCATCTTACCAGAGAGGTTGTCGGCGGTATCATCGGTTATTTTAGGGGCCAGCGGCCGGCGGCGCGCCGCGTTAGCAAGTTCCTTTCCGTCAGCTTGCCCCATTGACACCGAGCGGTGAACGCGGGGAGAATGCGTGCTCGCATTTTCTTCGGAGCTAGCTGTGTTTGACTGTAAAAAAATTAGTATATTTGTTCTAGAACGTCTCTTTTGTTTAATATCATTCAAGCAGCAATTTGTTTAGAGCAATGTGAGATATTTGTTTCGGTGTAGGTAATATGACTCACTGGTGATGGGGTGGCTGCCGACGGCCGCCCCAGCGAATGGTAGCGAGCGGTTGCATGGCCGGCGTTGTCTTTGGGCGCGGCGCCGAGAGCGGTGAGACACTGAAACGGTGGCGCTGGCTGCCACACACTGCCCGGCGGGGTCGGCGGGCTGCGGGACGTACCCTCGTACCACGGGGAATTTTTCACCGACTCTGTTATTAATATAAAATTATGTTTGTACAAAACGCGTAAATTATCTGTGGCCAGTCTTAACTGTGCATTCTAATAACATTCTCAAAATTAAAATTGTTAAAAACTTTCTTCGTACAATTTTTTCGAAAAAATGCCAATCACGCCATAAGTCGTAAGTTATGAACTGAGGGCCTGTCATTAGGAATCGCGGAGTATGTATTACCTGAATTGTTCAGCGGAGCGAGGTCAAGGAGAAACAGCGCGTTGTCCTTGATGACATGGTGGTCTAGTTTAGCGCTGGTCGCCTCATTGGGCTCCGGAATGCTCTTGGCACGTTGCTGCTTCTCAGTGGACATGCCACGCATCACTTTGTCGTGACACTTCTCGCAAAACATGTACCACATCTGGCCAGCTGCAGACATAAGCATTATATAATAATAATAATATAATATATATCCTCACGCCTTCCCACAAGGGTCCCCGAAGGGGTAGGCAGAGGTGTATAGGTAATACCCACACACCCACTTTCCGCCAAAGGTATATTAGGTGTCAACGTGACAGATAGTATATATAACAGTATTATATATACAAACGTGCCCGTGAGATGCGTACCAGCAGGTTTCTACATATAAAAATACCTACGACTATTATGGATAATTCCTATAAATATGTTCAGGAACACGTACAGTTTTAAAAAAAATCTTTGGTATAATCGTATAAAACATACCTGATTTTACAATGAAATTGAAATGAGAAAATAGTGCTGATATACAAAAGATACAATATATAAGAACGTGAGTTAGTTACCTTGTGCCTCGCCGGCCCGCGCCGAGGCAGACGCGCAAATCCCGCCCCCAAATAATATTTAAATAAAATTACCAGTCCAGCCCAGCTCCCTTGCTCGCGATCCAGCAACGCCCTAAGCCGAGGTTCGTACCCCACGGGGGGTGCCCTTAGCTGTGTTGCTTAGAAATAAAGTGCCTGGCTGGAGGCCTAGGTCTCGCCATTGACCGGTTAAGTAGCAAAAGTTCCCGGAACTCACGCTACGAGAGACAATACAAAAAAAAAATACCTTGTGCCATTTGTCCGCAGACAGCGACGGCGTCGTCAGCGGGCACGGGCAGCGGGTCGACCCGCTTGTAGTCCCCGGCGCAGTCGTACCCGCGCGACGTG
Organism: Drepana arcuata; assembly: GCA_016069955.1. Lineage (NCBI taxonomy): Eukaryota > Metazoa > Arthropoda > Insecta > Lepidoptera > Drepanidae > Drepana > Drepana arcuata. Next base: position 13,943 of record JACCPG010002149.1, on the reverse strand, counting down.
GCGGTGTGGCAGCCGACGTGCGCGTGCCGCATGTGCGCCGCCAGGGGCGGGGGCACGTTGCCGCCGCCGCACAGCTCGCACCTCACTACACGCGCGCAACATATCATTTATTACATACTAGCAGACCCGGCCACGCGTTGCTGTGGCTAAGGTTTTTATTTATATTAATTACATTGTAAGTTAATATCATGCCAAAAATAATATTTTGACCAAGTTTCATACCTATGGAAGCAATAGTAGAAAGATTTTCTTTTTATTTAATTCCCCCTCGTTCCACTTTGCGGGTGGAGATTCATAAAATCCGTACTTAGCTGACCTCTACACCGCGTAAGGAATACTCCTCCCAAATTTCAAGTCAATTGGCCTTATAGTTCTTGAGATATCCCTAATGAGTGAGTTCACAAATAGGATCTCCCCGCACTCCACCATGCGGGTTTCATAAAATCCGTTCTAAGCTGACTTCTACACCGCGCGCGCGCAATTGGAGCATACATATGTATATGACTATAATTTACCTAGATATGGTGTTTTTCCAAAGGCCGTACATTTCCAATCCCTTTTCTTACGAATGCAACCCTGAGCCCTTGAATCTTCGTCGTTTTCGACAGAATCCTTTTGAGTTCTGCAAAATTAAGTCAAATTGTAGTCTTATATACACACACACATCACAATTTGTATTTAGTTCTATACATAGAAATACTTGATTACCTTTGTTCTTAATCACACCTTAAATATTATTTGCTTTACAAATGTACTTCTTTGTAGGACTAGAGGTTGCGACTCCTCCTAATCAAATATTCGTAAATGAGCGCATAATGACATGAGATACAAGTGTGAACAGAAATTTCTCATTCCTTTCATTTCATTCGACATTTAAAGTATTTTATATACATTCAAGAGTCGATTATGAGCAGGGATTTATACATGTAATTATACTGCCTTGGAGGTATATATTCATTTGATTGACTATAATTAAGAGTTAAACTTACTTTTCAGGAGCAAACGTAAACTGATGAGAATCGCTCAATGCATCCCAGAGTGCGACCAAAGCACGCAAAGCTGGCGGGAGCACGTTCACCACAGAAGGGGATGCATCTGAAACATCGCCAATAGGTTGTTTTATATCTGAATAATATAAGTAATCTTTATACATATCTCATGACGTATAAAGATTTAAATTATTAAACCCATGAACTACTTCAGTAGTCCCGAACCTAGTTTAATTTATGTTAAAAAATAAATTAACTCAACAAATCCTTCAGCATTTGATGTAGTTTTCAACATAAATTTTACCCAATGCGAAAAAGGCGCAGGTCGCTAGTATAAACATAAGATTGAACAAACCTGTTTGACTGATGTGTAGTTGCGATTCTTCTTCTTTTATGATAGCATCGATTTCAGATCTCCTGGAGCGACTGGTGCTCGGCTCATCGCCCGAACGCGTCAGCGTTTCTACAGTCGCCGGTGGTATATCCACGCATTGGCCTGCAACACAAAATAACGAACTTTTTATTGTATTTATAATGTATATGTATCAAGGGTAAATTTGCAAATTATAACAGATTTATTAATAGTATGAAACGTAACATGATAAGTACTAAAAAATTTTTCAGCTCTACGTGCTGATCAATAAATTTCTCGATATCTCGATTAATTATCGAGCATTGTATATTATGCACGTCATTATGTAATATGAATAAATTTGACCATATATGTTTATCTGCTTACCTGAATTGGACACTTCGACTGTAGAATGCCTCTGGGGCTTGCGCTGCGAGACGCTGCTTGCATCGCGGGTGACCACGACGGCACCGTGCTTTGGGAGGTCCGGGTGGAATTTGAGGAACGTCGCACTTGTAATTGCATCGTGTACGATTCCTGTTGACAATACATCGTTTGCGAAATCTGGACTGAACGAGACACACATTCTTTATATATTTACGATTGAAACGATTTCAAAAAGCTGTAAGTCGAACTACAAAGTTAAATAGCATTTACTATTTACAGCGTTTGCCGTTTTGCAAACACAACTATACAAAGTTTAGGTTTCTCGCTGACTACTCAGCCACTCGGCTACCACTAGCTAACACGATTTTAAATCTACATTTACGCACGTACCTACACATACTCCATACATACCTTCATGCCAGAGCACAGCCGCAAATACAATGCGCAAGCATTCGGCCTGTATGGGGCTGAGAGCGAGCTTCCGGGGAGGGGGCGGCGGCGGCTCGGGGGCGGCGCGGGCCGGCAGCGGCGGCGGCGACCCACTGCGGGCGAAGCGCGACTTTCCTAAGGTGCGCTCGCGACCCATGCCTTTGGGGCTAAGCTTAGCGTCCTGTTGGTATGGAGAAGGATATAAGTGGTTTATAGCAATAACATGCATATAGCAGTAGGTAAACAACACAGTGTATTCGATTAGTTTTAAGAGAAAATTAGAGAAGATTGTTAGGGTTGCAAGCTATTGTCTTCTATTCTCGACCAGACTAGCGGTGGCGGCATAAGTCAAAGGCATCCTCGCAAAATTTCGCATTTATAAAATCAGGACTCATCATTTAAAATTAAGCACAGAGAATATCAGCCGTGCGTGCGCCGGGATACTGTGAACGATCGTCACCTTAGAGGTAGATCCGTGATTGTTCGCGGCGCCGAGGTCATCATCGGGGAATCCTTCCGGCGATGTCTGCGTGGCGGCCTGTGCGAGCCGGCTGCTGGTTCTCGGCTCCATCGCGGACTGGGGATCCTCCTCTATCTCCGTCTTAACAAAGAAATATATTTTCGTACCACTAATGTAGCGAAAACGCATGCTGGCTGATGGTACGGGGTATCCGGCGCCTATCGACACTTACAAACACCAAGAGTAGCGCACGCGCGTTGCGCAATTATATGCAAAACTCGGTCTATTTATTTTAAAGTTCAGTATAAGATAACTCACAAAAAAAGGAAATTCATAGTTTTCGAGCGAAAGAGCTAATTAGATATATCCCTTTGTGCTATGTGCACGAGTCACGACTGCGCTATGTACCAGACAAGTGCATCTAACAAGGTTTGGTTTAGTATGTGGTGTCAGACCGGTAACTGAAGAGTTACTACAGTCTTATACCTCAAGAGTCATTTCGACGTCCTGTCCGTCATCACCCAAGCGCCTCTGCCTCACTGGCGACCACCAGTCATCGCTATTACCGTTGCTGCGTCTCTGTCCTCGCCTGCAAAGCCATACAATCACTTAGCTTTGCGGTAGTTAATCTAAGTACTAATTCAATTACCACGAAACGAAAGAGTTCGTTGGTACAGGTGTTTATTCCCTTCCTATGTAATACACATCGTAGCCTCAAAAAGTTGGCATTAACTTTAAATTGATCGATGTTTACTTGGGCAATGGAGAGACGGCTTCGTTACGCATGATTCGACCGCGCTTGCTTGGTTCCACGCTGAAAACGAAGGGGCTAGATCTGCCCTCTCTCTGGAAACGAAAACAAAACAAATATGTATAGGTAACGTCTTGACCTAATTTTTAAGCTTTGTGTTGATATATCTTATTACTATATGATTCCAAACTAAGGCAAATCCATTTTTTTTATAAAATACCTAGTAAAACTTTGTAATACTTTTTGTAAAACTTTATCCTTTACGGTTTTACTCATGTCAAATCCTAAGACTTACTAGGAAAACGAAGCTAAACTTAATATTTTAAGAAAACTATCACAAGCTTACTTCATCATCTACGTTGCCAGGCACAGTAAATGGAAACTTTTCCTCCAGCACCGTCAAATCTGAAATAACAGAGAAGTTCATGTAGGTATTCTAGCAATAGCGATTCTAGAAAGCATAATAAGCATCGAAAATAAAGCTCTTAAGTTAAGCGTTTGCATACAATGTCGGAGGATACCAAATATACTAATAGTAGTTTTATTCAATTTTCTTATACCAATTAAGAAAGTTGAAAATGCCAACCTTATAATAAAATAATAATAAAAGTATATATATATATATACTTATAGTAAAATGCAAAACTCTGAGAAAACGATATAATACCGAAATCAAGACCATCGTCGTTGGACCAGGAGTGCGTGTCGTCCTGTGCCTCACTGGCCCCGCCCCAAGCGCCTGGCTCCGCCTGTAAATAAGACGCACCCTATTCAAATATCCATTATCTCTCTTTTCCTTACTTACCTACCTGGTTGAGTATGCTCATTTGATTTCTCCAATCAATATAATTTGAGGAGTATACACATGCGATTCCCTTTCAATTAATACCACCTAAACAACCATACTTACCTTACTATATTATGCAAAAACACTATTTGCGTCCTTAGTGTTGTCATAGTCGTATACATTAGAACAGTCTTATTGAGGTTTTTTGCAAACCATAAAAATTATCGCACCCAGTATAAGCACAATATACCTGATATTTGGATTATATATCACATATTTAAAGATGATGAAAGTGTTGACGACACATGAGGTGGGCATATCCTTAATAAGTGCTCTACATTCATTGGAACTCGAAGATAATTATTTATTGCCTGAAACAACTACATGCGCATATAACTTATGGAAATCGTGCCAGCATTGTGTCACTTGTGTCACAACACATAATTTCACAATTAAAATTTTATTGTTGAGGAGATATTTTTCTCATCAACCATAATGTGGTATATATAGTGCCATCCACAAAGACGCGCCCCAATATTCTACCTCGTAGTTATAGTGTACGGGTGCAATATTCCATTAATGTTTTAGTATCGTCGGTACACACTGATCACCTATAAGTGCACACGCACACTACAATAAATAGACTCGGGTTATACTCCCCGCATCCCGCGACCCCCTCGGCTATAAATTGGTGGGGCGCGTCTTCGTGAATGACACTATCTATAATGACTAATCATTTAGTCACGCTGTATCTATAACTTTCGCAACCTCGTGAAATTTGTGGCTTCTACCGTAAAGTCCCTAGCTACTTAGGTAAGGTTAGTGTTTTATCATGACTAAAAACTTCCCTTTAAGCTGAAACCCATTGCGCATAGAATATAAAGTTAAATATTTGATGAAAGAATATATAAATAACAAGGCGCAAATGAAAATACCAATAAGACGCTGCATATTATAAATTATATAATGTCGCTAATATAATCAACTTGGATTAAACCATTGCAAAATAGTGGGAAATTTCCTTCACGCGGCACGCTCCTAAAATTTACAGTATATGCAACGCGGGCTCTTACTCAGAAGAAGGTATGTGATACCTTTTGGTTATCTCGTAGCGTTTCGCAGCACATTTACCCTTTAAGATATTTTCCGCGTTGCAGCATGAAGTAGGTTAAACTGAAAATGAATAAAGACTCGTCCACGCAATACACAAACAATCCTCGAAACTACCACAATGGGATGCGTATTACGGATGCGAATGTGGATGCGTCTAAAATTTGTTCCAATTTTGGACGCATGCAATACTTAACTGGCGTACGCATTCTACTACCACTAGTATGGTAGGTGAGTTGCCTGATGATTTCATTACACGCTACTGAAAAAAGTTAGCAAACAAAAGCCATTAAATTATTTATAAGTAATACTTAAAACGATAGACGTAGAAATAAAATAATAATTTGCGAGTGCTTATTTTTTATGTAGTCAATTCGCTAGCTGATTTGTAAAAGCCTAAGGCTAACACACCTGTGGGGGTGTGGTCGGCTCAACGGGAACGAGCAGCACACGATCGAGGTGACGGTGGTGTTGTAAGCACCATGCAACACCAGTCGACCCATCGGCGTATGCGCGCACCGAATCCGCACTCAGACGTACCCACGCCCCGTCTTTGTTTGAAACCTATGACCACATGAAGCTGGTTACTCGGATGAATTTTTCTTCCGATAGAGTCACATCGTACCGCCCGGTGCGGTGAAATTAACAACTACACCGTGATGTAGGATGAAGTTTAATGAAGTTTGAATCAATTTAAAAATTTTATCGTTCTGATGGTCTGGAAATAATACCGATTAAGTTCAAAGTATGGAATAATGATGTTTTACAGTTTAGGTAGGTATTATATACAAACAAAAAATTAAAATTTGTATTATGTCAGTGTGATACAGTTCGACAAAACAATATTGGTAAATCGGGAGCAACAGTGACAGGAAAGACTAGTTTTGCATTATTTGTCGCACCAGCTTTATGTCGACATAACCCTTCTACTTTATTATAATATCAGTCTCAAATCCTAATGTATTACACCTAACTTGGGTAAGTTCTATTAATCCAGATTTATGATAGAGAATACTTGGCTTTGCTGTTAGTGCCATTATATGGATGAAAGAGGTCGCGTTGCACGCTAACAAACATTGAAGAGATAACGTCAAGGTTATTTTATTTATTTATTTATTTACACAATTAAAACGGCATAAATAATACAGCTGCGAATAAATATTGCGTCCCGTAGCGCATTTGGCATAAAACGACACGAATATATTCTAGCTGATGACGTAGTTTGTTTTAAATACCGACGTTATTAATAAGGTAACTATGACCTGTTCAACCAAAAACATTAGTTTCGTTGAATTCATATACCGCAGTTGTGTGATACGCATTAATTCCTCGAAGCGTTGACTCTTGCAGCTGACCCATTTTAGTCAACATTATTTTGCCTACTAATATTCAAATATTTACTGTAAACAAATAAAATAAGTATTACGATAAATAAAACAGCATGATAGAGTAGTATGTAAAGCAAATAGATGCATATGAAATAAGACAATAATATAGTGTATGATGCATGGTGTGACTTTAGAGCTAAGCAAATTACAGTAAGTTACTTTCGTTGATTCGATTCAGAAATATAGAGGAAAATCGTTACACACATTCCATCTTTATAATTAAATGAATACACCAAATGCATACAAACCACCGACATAATAACATGCAAACTTATCTGAAGCAATCAGGAATGAGAAGCCAATATCTTAGAGCTAAGGGATTGGTCCACCGTTCAATTTACAAAAGTCTTATGCAGACAGTACTTAATGTTATGTGTGTATATACATCGTTCCCTGTGTTAAGGCATTGATGGAAATATAAATATGACATGGTATTTGTTTAAGTTTAAGTGAATGCTGATGGGACACTATCAGCCCTACTACTACCTACTGCTAACTCTTAGCCTTTAGTTTAATAATTAATAATCCATGTATAATTTTGATTTGACCTCTTCAACAAATGCGATATTTGAACCCGGTGGCACGCTGCCTATCTCCTCTGCTTGGAGACTGGGGCTGGCCCGGACACGCAAGCCCGCACTGTGGCGACCTGAATAGCGGCGCAATTTGGCCTGTGGGGAGACGGATCCACCTGCCTCCGGGCCACTCTCACCACTTGACGCTGGTGAACTCTCGACAACCTCTATTATCACCTCCTGTAATATCATCCATATAAAAATCAAGCAAAGTATTTAATATTTGGACAGCCTGAACTTAAGTCTGTACTACAAACGTACCTGTGTTCCTGGTACGTCGTCGAACGTGCATCTCAAAAGGTAGAAGCCGGGTGCTCGAGGCATCCAGGTGGCGATGTAAGACCCATCGGGTCGCTCGCACACGGCCAGCCGCTCAGCTGGCACGCGGGCCGCCACACCACACGACGCACCGACATCGCCCCATGCTCCACTTGCTAACCGCAACTCCTCAAATGAATAGTCTTGAAAAGCCTAGAACACCGATACATAACACCATTAATTGATTGAGAAAATTCTCATTTGAAACACTACACAAAGAACCGTCTATCGATAATACCGCCCCACTATTGCTCCCTATAGTTTATAGTATAACTGTGCATCGTATGCCGATAAATTACAACTCCCATTAATCTGCATACATAGATATTTAAGAGACTGTTGGCGAGCTCGTCGCTGCTTTTTAATAACTCCTATCCACAGGTCTATCCACTCTGCAGCCACGGCTGTTTGAAAGCTATATGCTAATAAGCTTATATGAGTAGATATCCGATAGGGCGATGCAATATTTACACCTCCAACATACTCATACTCAATATTAATTCTTGGGAAGTGGGTATAATACGAGAGTTACCCACCCTCATGAAAGTGATGGCGTGGAAGCTCATGTTTTCTCTGGTGGTAGGGTGATAGTTCATATCAGGAGCTCCGTCGGCGTTGTTATCGAAGCCTAACAGTCGGCCTTGGCGCGACCCGCTGTCCTCCAGTCTCTGAACCACAACCTGAAGAATCACCAAAAGCCTATAAGCATTAAGCGCTATGCCACAGCTACAGTTAAAATATATACAATGTCATGTATGAAATACGTGTTACTCTGCTAGCAAAGTAAGCAAAACAAACGAGTCAACATGCGTTGAACATTGTTTGCTGTAGAAGTGTCTCATACATATATATCCATATTGGTCGATATAGTCACCATATCTCCAGAAATATTCGTATTCAAAATTGTAATAATAATAATATATCCTCACGCCTTCCCACAAGGGTCCCCGAAGGGGTAGGCAGAGGTGTATAGGTAATACCCACACACCCACTTTCCGCCAGAGGTATATTAGGTGCCAACGTGACAGATGGCGAGTCCATCGCCGTTACTCAGGCACGGCTATACATACGCCTTTCAAAATTGCACTAGCGCATATTATAAGCTATGGCATCAGTAAATCAAGTCAGAAACAAAGATATCCCGTTGACGGACTTGCCCAAATAAGAACTGTATTCACATTAGCCATACTAGTATAATAACTACATAAATAAATAAATAGTGGCAAAAAGTTGTGTCTAAAACTTACACTCGATTATGCATTTGTTATACAAACAGTGTAGATTAATTACATCGAGTTCAGTACCTAATGTAATTTTTTCATGCAACTTGCTTATACTACGCAATATGCTGCGCCTATCGCGCCCCTATGCTGAATTCAGGTCACCAAACTAATTCTCTCCTAGGGTTGAAGCGGAGAGCAAATAATAGACGGTGACAGTGGAAATCGTTTTATCTTGGCGTATTGAAATCGTATGCATTATTCGTGACACCGTCAATGAAGCGACTGTATATTATAAATTTATATGCAAGCAGTTTACACTGCAAGCTGATCAACGAATCTGCATTACTGAAAAAATAGAAGGGGACTTTACTTTTAACACCATGTTAATTGATGAGTTGGTAAGTAGGTACATAATGCGATATAAAACCAATATGCCGGTAGGTAACATTAGTGCGATGTCACTGTCGCTGGCCGGCGAGATAATTTTATAATAATATAAGTAGGTTAGACTGTCAGAAAAGGGGCTGACGGGCGCTATCAGAAAAAGGAACCAAAGGCGGGCTTGCGGGTGTAGTTAGGGTGTTAACTCTCGGTAGCATAACGCGGATCCAAGGTTGTTGGTAACTCGATGTGGATCATGCTGCCTATTACATAAAGGGGGTACTAGGGCCGAAAGCAACCACCCAGCGTGGTACGTGCTCAGGAAAAATGCAGGAAGACACTGGTGCCGTCCGCGGGAATCTCAAAACTCTACTATACGCGCAGAAGTCGGAATAAACAAGGGAAGAAGGAGGGAGGAGAAATGAAAATTTGCGAGAATGTTTGTTTGTTACTAAACCACGCTGGAACGCGCACGCAAATTTACTATGCGGAATGATGTAGGTACATGGCGGGTGGTGACATGTGGGGTGGGGAGGGAGCATCTATTAATGAAATCAAATTATAATAATGTATATTTATGATATTACATTATGATAGCATTATAATAAAATATATCTTCACGTCTACAAGGAACCTGGCTCTGCCTACCCTGGCAGAGCCAGTGCTACTTCATCCGCTTTGGAAGAATCGATGGCACACAATTCTCTCTCGCATACGCGGGGTACTACGTGTTATGCTTATATATATTATACTTACTTTTTTTATAAATACATTATATAAAGAAAATTGTTAGGAGAGTATGTAATTTGCTATATTAAAAAATTGCTACATTTCTATACAAGTATATGTTAAATGCTGAAATGTTGGGAGAACGTGTGCCATCAATTAATTTAGAGAATGATAACTACTGCGTTAACTAGATTCGTAGCAAGTCAAGGTCGAAAGCGCTTGAGATTGCAAATTACAGTAATTATAATTACTTATGGGGGTGCCAGGAAAAGTTGAAGAAGGTTATCTTTTGTTGATTATTAATTTCCGTAAATACATAGATAGGTATTTAAGAAAAATATATTTAATTAACACGCTTTTATAAGCTTGGGTTTTATGTATGTATCTATGTATGTAACGGAATGTTTGAATTTAATTTTCACCAGTTTCCAGAAGACGTATCAAGGACCGATGACAATGCAATAATTTGATAACAGTTTCCCATTATCCTTATTAGGACCGCCAGGATTAATAAACTCTTTTAAAGATCCTCTGTAGTGGAGTAAAATAGACAGCTAGCGCGCGATCTGGGCATGCCTGCAGTTTCGGACATACTCTTTCGCTCGGACAAATAACTAATTGATAAAACGAACTAAAAAAATTTAAATAAATAATAGTTTAAAGCGTGGGGTTCATTTTACTACTTTTCATAACTCTCCTCTCATAGATAGTTGCCAATAGAATGGTAGTGACATTTACTTTATCAAGCACCCTACGCTTTTTACTCTGAATTGAATTATTCTGTTAATAACTTAAACTTTATTATAATTTTATTTTGAGGTGATAAATTCTCATTGATTATTCGATCTTAACTGTAATATAAAAAATCTAAAAAATAGAAAAAAAAATATTTTTCAATTTTTTAGTTCGGTTAGCTATAAAAGCGTCTCTTTAGTTTTTTATTTGCTTAATTCATCTTCACCGTGTTTTCATGTTCAAAAATCCATAATGTTTAAATAAAAATAACCTGAGTATTTATTTTTATTAATCATTCATTAGGGTTTACGCCATTATGTAATTTCTTTACCGAGGCGAAATTTTAGATATAGTCAAACTTTAAATCCCTTGTTCTCAAAGGTTTGATTAGATCGTCCAGTCAACGCTTTTTAAATTATAATTAATTACTTAATGAACGCACGTACGTACAAACACGTATATTAAACTGTAACAACAGATATTGCGTGAAATCGCAAATTATCCGTAAGTGAAAACGAAAAGATGAAAGTTGGACCCTCAAAAGAGGCTCGCTTGGAAATAGGCTATTGAAATCGGTTCCGGTTGGGAATTGTCAATTTGTGATAGCTGCAAGCGATCTGTGATCCTTTGCTGGGTGCACGCTAGTCGGTCTAGGTCAATACTTTTCCTTTTGAGTAGTCTAAGGGCTTACCTTTGATATTAGGAATGAAAGTTCCATACCATCACGTGAAACTCAAACGACTTCTGCAGTTCACACTACCTTCACACTAAATTTCATCAACGTTGATAAGTACAGTACAGTAAAGTAAAAACAGGTACACACTCATATGTACATATCATATTAGCATTTAAATGAATGTACCAGGTTTAAAAGGCAAATTAAGTTCTCTAGTAGATAATATTCCTGTTTATGGTAATATTGTATACATGTTCGTAACTATAGTCGTGGGGAATAAGAAGGAAATACGGCAATCCATTCAATCACATAAGTGTGCTTGAATTTTCCCTATATACTAAAAGATATAAAGAATTAGCCGTGGTGGCCGAGTGGTTCGAGCAGTTGCCTGCGACGCAAAGATCGCAAGTTCGAATCCCGACTGTACCAATGAGTTTTTCTGAACTTAAGTACAGTGATTAGTCACACCACGAGCTTTACGGTGAAGGAAAACATCGAGAGGAAACCTGCATACGTCTGAGAAGAAATTCAAAGGCGTATGTATAGTCGTGCTAGAGTAGCGGCGATGGACTCGCCATCTGTCACGTGGGCACCTAATATATCTCTGGCGGAAAGTGGGTATGTGGGTATTACCTATACACCTCTGCCTACCCCTTCAGGGACCCTTGTGGGAAGGCGTGAGTATACATTATATTATTATTATAAAGAATTAGCTCGAATCTTGCCATCTCAACCTCTAGTGTTCGGTCTTATCTTTCGACTTTCGGAATATGTTTTTTATACATACTAGCTTATGCCCGCGGCTACGCCCGCGTGGAGTTGGAAAAAGTAGCTTATGTATAATTTTTTCAATATAACGTATCCTATGTTACTTCTAATACCTCCAAAAGTATGTGTATAAAGCTTCATGATGATCGGTTAAGTAGTTTTTACGTGAAAGCGTAACAAACAAACTTACATTCACATTTATAATATTAGTAAGGATTAAGTTTACTATACATATAAAGTTTACTTAAAAGAAGAGACATCTCATGTACTATAATACGCATTAATCTCACAAGTTCGAAGATCGCGAGAACATGTTTGTCAATGACTATCAATTGGTAGTCAATTGTATTATGTGACCTGTGTCTATATGGTATAATTTTAATTTGAATACCGAATCCAAGTCCCTACCTATATATAAGTTTCATCGCAATCGATAAACGTTGGAAGATAAACTAACATATTAGTTATATTTTTATTCCATGCGATAGGGCTATAAAACAATTTTTTTTATGACACGTAATACTATCGCGTATTTTTTTCCAAAGATTAATCTTAATTAAGAAATTATGAGAAACGAAGTGAAACTGTGGAAAAAGAAACAAAGAAAGTTAATACATTAAAAAAATAAGTCCAAGGTTTTCTTACTACCTTTGACGTTTTCATAAAAATACACGAAAGTAATGCATTTCAGTAAGCACGCAAGACTTATTTTTGATACACACACCCACCTCGACCGTTAGTGCCGGAGATATGACAGAATCGCCATACTGGTCACGTATAATGATGGGCAAGATGAGGCGGACTGCTGGTAGGACTGGTCCCGGAGGCCCCTTCAGCTCGCACTTCGAGGGTTCGACTCTTGGTGTAGGCGACAGCCAGCGTGCCAGCCGCCCACCCGCTGTGCTCTCTGCCCCCGAAATAAAGTCGCACAGGAACTGTCTCTCCGCTGATACACTTCTGTCAACAAGTGAAAAGAATTAATTATGTATTATATCTAATCTTAAGTCGTTGGTGGACTTGTATACCAAGGGTATTTAAAATATGGGTGGCCAATATTATGCGTCCGTAATAAACACACTGTAGAAAATAACATCTTGTATCAAATGAAACACGCAGTTATACAATAAAGCTATATTCTATTCTAAAGAGTAAATTCCCGATGCTCTCTTTGAAAGCCCAGAATATATCGATAACTAGGTTACATGGGTAACTTAAACTTTAGCTGAAATAGTTGTCGATATTCCAAAATATTTCAGATTCCAAAAGCTTAGATACGATCTAGTTATAACGCGGGACTAAAGTTGCATAATTATTCATAGTTACGGCAATAAACTCCGCATTGATCTCCCGCAAGATCCGCACTTCATGTACAAACTCATTACCTAACTACCGAATAGAATAACATTTTGTAGTACATCATTTTATTTTAATCTATACTAATATTATAAAGCTGAAGAGTTTGTTTGTTTGTTCGTTTGAACGCGCTAATCTCAGGAACTACTGGTTGGAATTGAAAAATTATATTTGTGTTGGATAGTCCATTTCTCTAGGAAGGCTTTAGGCTATATAACATCACGCTACGACCAATAGGAGCGAAGCATAAATGAAAACTGTTGCAAGAAAGGGAAAAAATATTCCTTTTTGAGAGCTGCCGTTGCGTACGCTGCGTAAACGGTTTAAATATCATGTATGAGGGAATTGTTCCTCTTTAAAAGTTCTAAAAAAAAGTCAGCGACAGCACATGTCTATCTTTTAAGATTGACTCACTATAACCTTTTTTTATGGCAATCAAGTCAAGCCACGATGGGCTCCTGAACTACTTAACCGATTTCAATCAAATTTGCACACCGTATGCAGTTTGATCCAACTTAAAAGAAAGGATAGC